>JAXIVJ010012824.1:0-39086 GCA_036785665.1 Chirona hameri | reverse complement strand
GTATATGTATATGTATATGTATATGTATATGTATATGTATATGTATATGTATATGTATATGTATATGTATATGTATATGTATATGTATATGTATATGTATATGTATATGTATATGTATATGTATATGTATATGTATATGTATATGTATATGTATATGTATATGTATATGTATATGTATATGTATATGTATATGTATATGTATATGTATATGTATATGTATATGTATATGTATATGTATATGTATATGTATATGTATATGTATATGTATATGTATATGTATATGTATATGTATATGTATATGTATATGTATATGTATATGTATATGTATATGTATATGTATATGTATATGTATATGTATATGTATATGTATATGTATATGTATATGTATATGTATATGTATATGTATATGTATATGTATATGTATATGTATATGTATATGTATATGTATATGTATATGTATATGTATATGTATATGTATATGTATATGTATATGTATATGTATATGTATATGTATATGTATATGTATATGTATATGTATATGTATATGTATATGTATATGTATATGTATATGTATATGTATATGTATATGTATATGTATATGTATATGTATATGTATATGTATATGTATATGTATATGTATATGTATATGTATATGTATATGTATATGTATATGTATATGTATATGTATATGTATATGTATATGTATATGTATATGTATATGTATATGTATATGTATATGTATATGTATATGTATATGTATATGTATATGTATATGTATATGTATATGTATATGTATATGTATATGTATATGTATATGTATATGTATATGTATATGTATATGTATATGTATATGTATATGTATATGTATATGTATATGTATATGTATATGTATATGTATATGTATATGTATATGTATATGTATATGTATATGTATATGTATATGTATATGTATATGTATATGTATATGTATATGTATATGTATATGTATATGTATATGTATATGTATATGTATATGTATATGTATATGTATATGTATATGTATATGTATATGTATATGTATATGTATATGTATATGTATATGTATATGTATATGTATATGTATATGTATATGTATATGTATATGTATATGTATATGTATATGTATATGTATATGTATATGTATATGTATATGTATATGTATATGTATATGTATATGTATATGTATATGTATATGTATATGTATATGTATATGTATATGTATATGTATATGTATATGTATATGTATATGTATATGTATATGTATATGTATATGTATATGTATATGTATATGTATATGTATATGTATATGTATATGTATATGTATATGTATATGTATATGTATATGTATATGTATATGTATATGTATATGTATATGTATATGTATATGTATATGTATATGTATATGTATATGTATATGTATATGTATATGTATATGTATATGTATATGTATATGTATATGTATATGTATATGTATATGTATATGTATATGTATATGTATATGTATATGTATATGTATATGTATATGTATATGTATATGTATATGTATATGTATATGTATATGTATATGTATATGTATATATATATATATATATATATATATATATATATATATATATATATATATATATATATATATATATATATATATATATATATATATATATATATATATATATATATATATATATATATATATATATATATATATATATATATATATATATATATATATATATATATATATATATATATATATATATATATATATATATATATATATATATATATATATATATATATATATATATATATATATATATATATATATATATATATATATATATATATATATATATATATATATATATAGTGTATAATTATTATATAATATACTTATTATAAAACTATTACAATTATTACAATTATGGGACCATTTTTTTCCGTTTCATACAGGAAAAAATACCCAACAAATTTGCTCTCCAATTTCCTTCTTTCAGCCCATAAAATTGACAAATTACTAGTTAACTGAAATTGATAGGTGAACACTGGCAAGGACAGCAACAGAATTTCGAAGCCGTTAAATGCTAAATTATCGCCATCGGTGGCCAATTAAAAATGCATCTGAAGAACACGTTTCTCATACATACTTTTCACATGCCAGCCGGAGTCGGCAAAATTTAACTGACTCCGACTCCGGCAAAAATTACCTACTCCAATAAACTTGGATTCCGAGTCCGAGTCTGCAAGACTGCTTCCGACCGACATGGCTCTCTCAGCCCGTTTAAGGGCTCTCCAGAATGACCGAGAGCTTTCTCAGACTTGCACAGGGCCCTCTTAGGTCTGACAATGGCCCTCTTAGACAAGCGTAA
Organism: Chirona hameri; assembly: GCA_036785665.1. Taxonomy (NCBI): domain Eukaryota; kingdom Metazoa; phylum Arthropoda; class Thecostraca; order Balanomorpha; family Balanidae; genus Chirona; species Chirona hameri. The sequence goes on along the minus strand of JAXIVJ010012824.1, from coordinate 36,699 downwards.
GGCCCTCTCAGATCAGACGGTGGTCATATCTGGTCGACCGATAATCCTCTCAAAGAAGCGGAGGGTCCTCTCTTAGGGACTTAGGGCTCTCTTAGGCCTGACTACCCCCCCCCCCCCTCTGGACGATTAAGGGTCCTTTCAAACTGGTAAACAGATCTCTCAGACAGACACAGGGCCCTCTCAGGCCTGATAATGGTAATTTCAGAACGACAAGGAGCATAAGGCTCTAAGGCCTGGAAGATACTGTCTCAAACCAACTGAGGCCCCTCTCAGATTGCCGTTTTTTCAGGTCTAGACAATGGCCCTCTAAGACCAGCCTGGGGCCCACGCAGGCCTGGCAAGACTCAAGAGCCACTCCAGCCGACCGATGGTCCCCTCAGGCCGACTGAGTTCTCCTTCAGGCCAACCAAGGGCCCCTCATGCCGATCAAGGGCCTCTCAAGTCGACCGAGAGCCCCCTAAGGCAGACAGAAGAGCCCCACAGGCACACTAGGGACCCCTATAGGCCGACCGAGGGCCACTCAGGCCGACTAAGGGCCCTTCAGGCCAACCGAAGGTCTCCTCAAGCTGACCGAAGGCCCCTCAGGTCGAAAATACCCTCAAACTGACCGAAGACATCTTAGGCCGAAAAAGGGTCTTCTCAAGTCGACTAAGCCAACTGAGGGCCCTTCAAGGCGACCGAGAGCCCCCTAAAGTCGTCAGAGGACCCCCTCAGGCAGACGATGGCCCTTTCAGGCCGACCAAGGACCCCTCAGACCGAAAAGCCCCTTCAAGCTGACTGAGATCCCCTCAGACCAAACGAGAGCCACTCAGGACAACCGAGGGTTCTACAGGCCAACAGAGGGTTCTACAAGCCAACAGAGGGTCCCCTCAAGCTGACCGAGGGCCCCTCAGACCAAGCTAGGGTCCTAAGGCCCACTCAGGTCCCCTCATGCGGACCGAGGTCCCCTCAGGCATACCGAAGGCCACTTAGACCGACTGAGGTCCCCTCAAGCCGACAAAGGGTCCCTCAGGCCGACCAAAAGCCCCTCAGGCCGAACCAAAAGCTCCTCAGGCCAACCAAGGGTCCCCTCAACCCGGCCGAGGTTCCCTCAAGCCGATCGATGGGCCCTAAAGTCGACCGAGGGTCCCTCAGGCCAACCAAGCTTCAATCCAGGCCGACCGAGGACCCCTCCAGGATGACAGAGGCCCCTTAGGCCGAAGAAAAGCTCGTCAGTCCGACTGGACACCCCTCAGGCCGACGAAGGGCCGGCCGGCCAAGCCGGCCGAGGTTCGATCAAGTCGACCGAGCCCCCCCCCCCCCCCTAGTCGACCGAGGGCCCTCAGGCCGATCAGGCCGACTGAGGCCCCCCCCCCCCTCAGGCCGGTAGGGGAACCCTCAGGCCAAACAATGGCTACTTAGGCCGACTGGAACCCCCACGGATGGACGAATGACTCCTTCAAGTCGACGGAGTGCCACTTCAGGTCGACCGATCTCCCCTCCAGGCCCAACGAGGCTCGCTCAGGCTGACCGAGGGCTCGTCAGGTCAACCAAGGACCCACTCAGGCCAACTTCGGTTAACCTCCTGGAAGAGACATGGACCCCTAGGCCCCCTGGCCGCGATGACCCGATGCCCTTTGATGGGACAATCTCCTCGACGTTCCTCCGTATAAAACTATTATTGTAGCACGATATTTAGGATATTGCAATACCAGGGAGCCAAAAAGGCTGCATAAGCTATCAGCCTTATTTCAGGCTAAAAATAAATTTACTACACATTCTAATGAACGCCATTTAAATAAAACGCTCCTATCACTAATTCGCCATGCTCCCCTCCGCTATTCGCTAATCTAAACGCTTGAACCTTGTATCTACAGACTTGTTAGCAGAAGAGAATACATGCTACCAACTTACTCATATCGTAATCGAAAAGCAGTCGCAGATGGAATCACAATGTTCGTATACTTGTAAGATGGAATACTCGAGATCGTATCACATCTTGACAGTGTCCTGGCATTGGGAAATTTGGGCGGAAAATGACACCCTATGGATACTATTTTTCCACTCTTTTCCCCAAGTTTTCCTCTTAACTTTCCACTCCTTATTCTAAAATGTATTGGATAATTTGAACTCTATACTGATGTATGGATGTAATGATAGGACAAGACAGGGAAAGACAGGTCAAAATTGACATAGGTAATAACTAATTCTGGTGCGCGGGTAATTGGACACTGATAAGGTCGAATACAATGGCTTTTGGTTGAATTTTCCACCCTATGCTTATTTTTTGCCATAATTTTCCATTTCGCACCTAAGCTCCAAAGCAATCCTAGGACCCTGCATCTTGATATGATGAAATACGTAAAATTCAAAACAACAATCTGTACGGGTAGTCCTTGAAATTTTAGAGGGGCGCACATTTTGGAAAACATTGGGGGGGGGCGGAGCACCGTTGGGGGGGCTCAGCTCAGCATTGGGGGGGGGGGGGGCTCGGGCCCTCCCAAAGAGATATAAAGTTCCGCCCCTGGTTAAGAATCGTTAAATATTTTGATTCAATCAGCCTTGATTTGATGCGGGTTTTGATTCAATCACGATTCAAAAGATCTGGTCGTGGATCAATAATTTTTTGATGATTCAATGAATTTTGATTGAACGATTTCAATCTCGATTCAATCCGTGTCGAATCAATATGTCTGATAAAGCAAATGTCAAATGTCTGATATTGATATTGCAAGGCAACTTCATTAAAACAGGTCACACTTTTCATTTCATGCTACATTTTCATCAACAATTTGCCATTTTCAAACTGTTACTTTCCAAGTACCAATCCATAAATCCCCCTCCCCAATTAATGTGCATTTCAATACCTTACACCAGTTCCCACCCACTTGTTTTCAGATGATGAAGAGCAGGATGAACTCCAAATTGAAATGGTACACAAATATGAATGGCGCAAGGCGCGCCCCAGCGCGAGTGCGAGATTCAGGAGGACTTATTCATGCGAGCTTATTACTGTCAAGATGTCCAGTTAGTGAGTCTTTCCGTTCACTGATAATCCAGTTCATTGATCGTTGTTGTGCTGTGCCCTGTTTGTACGCTCAATAAACACTGTTTTCCATAACATCAACGCATTTATTGTGTTAGCGAGGCAACTCCTGCCCTCCTGAGTCTTCAAAACGATAACACGATTTCACGCATACATGCCGTAATGCAACGTTCGACGCTACTCAACGTCATCTACTCAGGTACGAACAATTAGCAAAACCAGGCCTAGCCATCAGCAGCAAGTCCCAGCTTCAGCACGTGACGAGCCTGCTCGCGGCGGTGGAGCCAGGCTGGCTGCACCGACGGCCGGTGGCGGCACCGCGGGCGCCGAGCGCTGTCGAACCAGCAGCCGACCTCAGCGCTGCCGCTGTACTCGACCGCGCGCCGTCGCCGGCGGCACAGTCATGCACAGTCACACCGGCGTGGCGCCCATCCCGATTTGAGAAGACCACGGACGGCAGCAGCTTCAGCGCCAGCTAGGCCACTCCGACTTTTGACATCACTCTGAAATGCCCAGCTCACCGCGACGGACCAGGCGATCCTGCCAGGATCCTGCCCGATCCTGCCCCCTCCGGTGACGATAACTAATCCGCGAATCGATCCCTCAGCGCCATAGCGTCCAGAGCAGTGTTGTTGGAGCCGAGCCGTCGGAGGCACCCGAGCGCGCCAGCTGCCTCCGACTGCAACCGTCACGCGCCTCTTCGCAACTGGCCGTCGTGCTCGACGTCCACGTCGTCCTGGCCGATGTAGGACAGCGAGTCGGTGGACATTGATGTGCCTGCCATCTATCGCACCTGAAACCAGATACAGCACAATGCTATTAGATATAGTATGAAATATGTTACTACACCTGCGCTATAAACATCAGACTGGTCACTGGTACCACTGGACTGGTACCATCAGACTAGCGGCGGATCCAGGATTTTCTAAGGCAGGGGGCTTCAGGCCTGAGGGCGGCATATTTCCTCGGTGACGGGGGCGGCATGGTGCCTTCCGAGGGCGGCATAATGCCTTCCGAGGGCGGCGATGTACCTTCCGAGGGCGGCATAATGCGTTGTGAGGGCGGCAAGATGTCTTCTGAGGGTGCCAGGGTGCCTTCCAAGAGTGCTACGATGCTGTTGGTAGACGCAAGGGCGCCCTGGCGGCCTCCCGAAAACGCTACGGCGCCTTCGGCGCCGGCAAATCCTATACAAAAATGGCGCCGTTTTCTAAGGCAGGGGGCTTCAGCCCCTACGGCCCCCCTGGATCCGCCACTGCATCAGACTGGATTGGTACTTGGAAAGTAAAAAATCCTTATTTGTAATAGATATTAACCCGCGCACTGCAGGGGCTTTGCGCCGAACACGAACTGCAGGGGGTTGATTTCCGCCCCCCCCTGAGATCTCGAAAACTACGCAACGTAGCGAGAAGCGGAAAAGGGCATTTGATAGCTTCATACATGTTCTATCGAAAGTACTTCAGTGCTTTTTTTAAGTCAGGTCAAAATTGAGGTCACCAGATGTCATCAAAGGTCAAATTTTCCAGTTTTTTCCTGTTTTAGGACATCGCTCCAGAAATTTCCATATATCTCAGAAACGATGATAGTTAGAAACAAACGGAAAAAAGCAAACGCCAGCCAGTGAAATTTGTAATCGCTAAGATGCCCTCAGATTTGATCTCAGGTCAATATTTGAGGCTACAGAGGTCAAAAAAGAAAGAAAAAATCCGTTTTTTTGCTAAATCGTTTTTTGCTATTAACTTTTTACTTAATAAAGATAACGAAAAACTGTTTACGCCATTGTGTTTATCTTGCCAAGGCGCTTTGAAAGATTTATATGGTGACCTTGTTAAGTCAACTTAACAATTTGACCTAAGGTCAATGTCAAGTGGTGACCCAAGTAGGGCATGTTGCATATGGGAAGACTTGTCTCGACGAGACAAACACATTGATGTCTGTTTTACTTCTCTATCTTCATTATATCGAGAGTTATGGACAAAAAAGTGATGGTGACCTTGCATGACCTCAAATGACCCAATAGGGGTCACTGAACAAAACTTACACTTGGATCATCAAGAATATCCTATAATAACATGATCCAGAAGTAATTGGACTAGTACCATGCATATCCTTGAAATAGGAAGCATTTGTATATTTCCCCATTTACTTATTATGGGGAGGTTACGAAATTGACCTGACCTTAGGTCACCGATATCAAAATTCCGAGTTAAAGGAATTGTAAGTACTGATGCCCTCATGACATCCTGTAAGTTTCAACCTGATCGGTGAAAAACCCTGGCTTTCGCACAACTGCAAACATTTTTGGTGGTGGGGTCACTTGACCTGGTCTGGTGACATGACCTGAGATGACCCGAGCATATTTTTTCTCTCAAAGTATGTGCAATTGATGTCCTAACAGGTGTATCATAACCCGGCGGCGCTGCGCGACGCCGTTTTTTCGCTATCTTTGAAAAACCTGAGGGGGGGGGGGGGGCGGAAATCAACCCCCCTGCAGTGCGCGGGTTAAATCCTTGAGGAAAATGAAATTTTATTTTCGCTACAATGTTGGTTAGATCAGGTGAAAAGAGCAAATTCCAAGAACAAAAAATGAAGAGATTCATTATTTGTTTTACCCCAAAAGTCCAGAAAATGGCCAAAATTCCAAGGTTGGCTCAGCATACAGCTCAGCGCACAGCTCAGCGTACAGCTCACCGTACAGCTCAGCGCACAGCTCAGCGCAAAGCTCAGTGTACAGCTCAGCGCACAGCTCAGCGCACAGCTCAGCGCACAGCTCAGCGTACTGCTCAGCGTACTGCTAAGCGCACAGCTCAGCGTACGCTGTACAGCTCAACGCACAGCTCAGCGCACAGCTCAGCGCACAGCTCAGCGCACAGCTCAGCGTACAGCTCAGCGCACCGCTCAGCGTACGCCGTACAGCTCAGCGTACGCCATACAGCTCAGCGCACAGCTCAGCGTACTGTTCAGCATACACCGTACAGCTCAGCGTACTGCTCAGTGTACGCCATACAGCTCACTGTACCGCTCAGCGTACTGCTCAGCCACCAGACAGTTACAGCTATCAAGGTAAAATTACAACACCTATTCCAAGACTTTATAAACAGGGTGAACATCAACCTTTGTTACAACATGGCACTGGGCAGGAAACATTTGTGTTTACATACCCAAGCGGTGGGGAAGTGCCTCCTCTCCCCAAACTCTTTGGCAATGGCCAGCCAGCCTTCCTGCGTTGGCGGCTTCATCTCATTCGTTGCCAGCTCATCCCAACGCACAGACCTTGATGATATTGCTTGGTGTGGCTCGTCCAACCCGGAAGGACCTTGCTATATCCCGCTGGCTCTAGCCACTTGCCAGGTACCTGCATAGAAAGAGAACCACAAATATCTGTCACACTTAGCAATCCAATAGCAATCCACATCTAGTTATTTGTTTAAATTGTATCTTATACCAGGATCACTGATTATAGCTTCAGACCACCCATGAATGGAAACAACGAACAGAGGGCAAAATTGACAAAATGTGTTAAATAGTTGATGAGAGTCCCTTAACTTGTACATCAATCAATTAATGATAGGTTGGTTACTCACCTCACAGTCAATGCCAGCCTCTCTGCAGGTGTGATAGGCTGCCTGAATGTGGTGGTCTGCCGTTGAAGCCGATGCCCAACCAACAACATGATCCATCTCGACCATCTTCATCGCCCTCACGAGTCACCACACTCCAAAAGCAAAAGGAGACACAAAGCTTCCTTTTTGTTCATTTTGGGCCACCAAAAGCTTCCTTTTTGCTTATTTTGGGCCACTAAAGATGACAAAAAAAGGAAATATGTCCCGATAGCCTATCCTTATCCATATACTCTTCCAGTTCCAACCGCGCCGCATTTGTCGAAAGCGGAGTTTTCGGACGATCCCCTGACGATATCGCCCCATGTTGCCAGATCGAAATTGGAATGTTGACGGTGTTGCCAAATCTAGCGATGTTCAATCCTTGCGCAAAAGTCACCAGACCGCCGCTTTCTCCCGTTTTCCAGCGTTCCCATCTCTGTTGGTCCATATGGGCACCACGCATCAGAGTCCCTGACTGCGACCAACGCTGCCCTGTATCAGGAGCTGCTCCAGGCACGGAAACGGGAGAACGTCGCCATCATCGCCTCCGTGTTCAGCCGTCGCGGCGTCGTCTGGTGCAGGACGGGGAAAGGAGGCAGCAACATTCGTGTACCGGACGAGCAGCATCTGCGGCGGATTCTGGGCGGTGCTCGTTTCCCGCCGCCCCGCGCTCTGGGGCCGGCCCGCGGCCTCAGCGGCACGCCGGCGGCGGTACTGCGCGGCGCCGTGACACATCTCATCGAGATCCTCCGGCTGCGGGCGATCCGCTGAGCGCGGGGCTGCGGGCACCCTGGACGGGTCCGCCGGCGTCCCGCGTGCCGGCCCTGGAGCCACCTCTGCAAGGCCCCGCCCCCCCCCCGTTCCCGACCGAGGGGCACCCCGGGCGGCCCGGGAGGCCGGCCGAGTCGGCGCAGCCGGAGCTAGACCGGTCCGGAGCTGCGGAGCGGCCGCCATCTGGCGGCACTGGTGCGCGGGACAGACTGTGGACTATCGCTGCATGGTGAGACTGTTGGCTGCGACAGTCAAGGTGAGGACAGTACGAGTCAGTCTAAGGCAAGGTCAAGGTGAAGTCGCGCCTTTTCTTGTCCAGGTGATCAAATAAAGTTGCATCTCCATCGTATTCGAGATCCCAGAAGCCCTATTTGGTAGTAGCTTAATTTCAACAAGCTTCGTTTCTGTTTGAGCAGTACTGGCTTGGTCGAGGCTCCGGCGTCTTCGCTGTGTTCAGTCCCATAGTAGTTGCGTTCGTATTCCGTGCTGTGTAAATCCGAGATCGCTGCACTGTTAATAATTATCTTTCGAGCACTTGGTTGAAGAGTCAGTTAAATGTTAAGTTGTCGCGCACGGTACGCTACTCTTGTGAGAAGTGGTCAGTAGGAAGATATATGTTGCGTCAGAGCCCGCGGGCGCGCGGATTCAGTGTGCCGGGTCGCCCCACTCTGTCGGTGGGGGGCTCTCGTGCCGGTTGCTGCAGTCGCGAGGCCCGCCCGGGCGGCACAGTGCCGGCTGGCTAATGTCAACTTGCGCCTGCGGGGCTGCGCGTTCATGGGCCGTGGCTGCTGTGAGAATAGTTGTTGGCTGCCGCAGTGCCCACTGCGCCCCAGTCCTCTTTCGCCGCGGCGAATTCAAACTTGTATAAGTACATACTAGTGTCTGAACCCTTAGGCCACTGAGTATAGTATAGTGCCCGCATGGTTTCGCTTATATTGCTTAGTAGCCGTCCCGCACGGATCCCGCGCTTGCTCCGTACCGCGGTTAACGGAACGGCAGTGGCACGCTGTCGGATTCGGGAATCGGCTTTTTGGCGGTGTCCATTAGGCAATTATAAAGGCAACTTGTTAACATATCCACACCGCTTAGCTCGGTAGTGCTGGACGCAGCCGAGCTGTCAACACAGCTCATACAGAGTCCACACATTCTCTCTCACGCATACACAGTACACAAACACGCACGCACGCACGCACGCACGCACGCAGGCACGCACGCACGCACGCCCCCCCGCACACCCACACACACCACCACCAACAACACTCCGGCGCGCAGCACTAACGGGGTAGCACAACAGCCGACAGCCGCAGCCGCAGACGAGCACGGCCGCGGACATCTCGATCGCTGCGGACAGAACGGTCGCGGACAGAACGGCCGCGGACAGAACGGCCGCGGGCAGCACGCCCGCAGACAGAACGGCCGCAGATAACGGCCGCTGGCAGCGCGGCTGCGTACAGCACGGTCGCGGAGCAGTCATCCCTGTAACTAAAGAAAGCACATGACGTACGGGACACTTACTCAGTGACAACACAAATTAAGCGTAAAGCGTTGAATTATCTGAAAAGAAGATACGCTGATCATTGGGATAATTGCGGCTACATGTTATGCCGAAGTGCAAAGTCCCGTACACAGGACTACAACCGATAGGGCGTCCCCAATCGGCCTGCCGCGGCATTGCCAAACATGACACCTGCAAAATGACCCAAACAGCATATTGCTCTTCAATTCATCCACTGCAGAACTGAAGAAACATACCTCTTGAATACATTGAAACATTCAGTGACTTAACTAAGGGCAGTACCGGTCCGGCGGTCTCGACTCTCTGTTGGAGCGCCGCGGAATCGGTACTGGAGCTGTGGAGGCAGACACGTCAGGCGCCCAAACCTGAGCCGTCTGAGGAATATCATCCTCTGGAGCAGAATCTGGGACGTCAGGCAGAGGTGAGGGGCGAGATACAGCACTCTCCTCTGGAGTTTCAGGCAACTCACGTTCCGATGAACCGGGCGGTTCCATGGAGTGGAGCGCTGAGCTCTCCACAGAGTCAGCCGGGTCCGCCGGAATACCGTTCACCTGGAGTGTCGCGGAACGGGGACAGGTACGAGTCGCCATCTAGCGGCGCGAAGTGTGGCGACGGGGGCAAAGGAGGCGGCGGCTGCGCGCCGTCCTCAGAGCAGGGAGACACCACCGAGCTGAGAATCGAGAGATCTGGACTTGCGACAGGGTCAGAGGAGTCATCAGCACGAGGTTTCAGTCTATTGTGGTGAACAACAGACTTCTTCCCTCCCAGCACTCTCACCCTGTAGTTGAGATCAGACAGCTTTTTCATGACAACTGCAGGCTTCCATGGCCTGACGAACTTGTAATATTGGCCACGCTGAGACACGCTCCTGAACAGGTAACAGAGTCACCATCCTGAAAATCGTACATGGTCAGCTTTTTGTCGTACAATCTCTTATTGCGCGCGTGACGCCTGTTGGAAGACTCAAGCGCAGCTTTGTGAGACAGCTTGATGCGCTCAGTGAGTTTCGTCAGATACTCCGAAATTGAGGCACTTTTGGGGGCGGTGGACGGTGCCTGAATTTGCACCGCAGCTGGCATCCTTGGATTTCTACCGAACATCAGGTAGTACGGCGAGTGTCCGAGTGACGAGTGTACCTTGGCTCTGTACCCAAGCATGAGGAGCGGCAAGTGAACATCCCATTCATCATGGTTCTCATCAAAATACTTTGACAGCATTCCGAGAATAGTTCGAATCATTCTCTCGCATTTGGAATTCCCCTCGGGATGGTATGCGGAAGAGCTAGACTTCTCGACGCCCAACAGTCGACAGACCTCGGTCAGCAAAGCACCGGAAAAATTGGCAGCATTGTCAGAGTGAATGCGGCGAGGGCATCCGAAACGCGCGATAAATCGGTTCACAATCACATCAGCAACAGTGGCAGCAGTCATATCGGGGACAGGAAACGCCTCACACCACCGAGTAAAGTGGCCACAGATGACGAGAAGATGTCTGTTGCCACGGGCGGTGGCTGGCAAACCACACAGAAAATCAATAGAAACAGTCTCGAACGGCTCTTCGGAATACAGTTCACCCATCGAAGCCCTCGGGCGCGGAACGGGGGTAGCTCGTGTGTTGCACTTCTCACATCTACTGCAAAAATCTTTGATGGAAGCTTCCATCCCAGTCCACCAGAACTCGCGTCTGGCCGTGGACGTAAGCGACTCTGAACCGAAATGGCCACCAGCTGGGCCAGCGTGAAGAGAGGTCAGTACACCAGCAATCAACTGTTCTGGGACAACCAACTGCAGCTAGTCTTCACTGTTAGGGTGCGGTCTGACGTCACCTGTGGCCGGTGACGTCAGATGCCGTCATAGGTCGGCCGGCACCGAGTGCGGCCGCGGCCGGTCAGGCGGGCGCTGATTGGTCGCCTGCGGCTGCGGGACGGGCGCGGTGGCGCCGGGGTTATCTGTGTCTCAATACACGAGTTTGACCTGAACCAGCGTGTGTGGCGGACCGCCGCCTTAAGGCATAACAGTGGCGACGAGGACTGAACCCGCGCGGCGTGCACCATGGCCAGTCTGAGTGGTTTAGTGAGGGAGTTTGATCCCAGTCAAGTGTCTTTTGGAACATATTCCAGATGGCTCGAGCAGTACCTGTTGGCTACTGGTGTCTCAGGCCAGGCCAGGATACGAGCGACTCTCCTCAGTGTGGTCGGCTCCAAGACGTTTGCGCTGTTGGAGGATCTGGTGGCGCCGCAGGCTGTCAGCGACCTGGAGTACGAGCAGCTAGTGACGGTGCTACAAGGTCACTTCGAGCCGAAGTCATCGGAGATCGTCGCTCGGTTCCGGTTTCATTCGTGCTGTCGGGAAGAACACGAATCGGTCAACAAGTACGCAGCCAGGCTGCGGAGGCTGGCAAAACAGTGCCAGTTTCCATCCGATACCCTGTCAGAGATGCTTCGAGATCGGCTGGTTTGCGGTATTCGCGACGCCAGACTGCAGGCCCGGCTCCTCAGTCAGTCGAGCCTGACCCTGGAGTCGGCTCTGACGCTGGCCTGCACCAGCGAGGCGGCAGAGGCTCAGGCGCGGGAGATCGGCCGCGCTGAGTCCGCCGCTGTGCAGGCCGGTCGGCCGGGTGGAGCAGCGCGGCCGCGCCGCCCCGCCGGCCGGCGGTGGGCGTGGCCCGGCGTCCGGCGGTCAGGGCCAGCGCCGGACCGCAGTGGACTCGCCCAGCTGGAGGGGAGGTGCCACGAGACGGGATCGGCGGGGACAGGCGGAGCAAGGCGCTCTGGCTCCCTGTTACCGCTGTCGCAGCCGCCGTCATTCGCCGAGCAGCTGCTGGGCGAGAAATCGCCGCTGCTTCCAGTGCGGCGAGATGGGACACGTCCGCGATGCATGCCGTGCCGCGGGCCGCGGCCGGGTGGATCGGGTGGAGGACGACGACATGTTCGGCGCTCCGGCACCATCAGCGGAAGGAGTGGAACCAGATGACGCCGCTGAAGAGATTTACACGCTCTTCTACCAGTCTTCTCCGTCCAACAAGGGCCCTCCGCCCCTGTACGTGGACATTACACTCAACGGTCGTGCAGTGCGAGCGGAGGTGGATACAGGCGCCGCGGTCTGTGTGTTCGGAAGAACAGTTTCACAGGCTGTTCCCGAAAGGGGGTCCGACGATAGCCCCCTCTCGGTGTAAATTGTGCACATATGGTGGCAAGCGGCTGCCACTACGTGGTGAGGCGATAGTGTGCGTGCAGTACGGAGCCGTCTCTGTCAACCTGCCGCTGATCGTGACGGAGGGTACCGGCCCAGTGCTTTTCGGACGCGACTGGGTGGCATACTTCAAGCTGGACTGGACTACCATCTGTCGCATGGCAGACATGTCTCCGCCATCGAAACCGACGGGTAAGCCTGTGATAGCGGACCCCGCGTTAGCCGCTGTGTTGGCAGAGTATGCTGTGGTGTTCGATGATGGATTGGGGTGCTTTAAAGGCGAGCAAGTGACCATCGATGTTGACCCTGACGCGGCACCCCGCTTTTTCAAAGCGCGTCCCGTTCCCCTGGCGTATCGCTCTCGTGTTGACGCGGAGCTAGCTCAAGTTGGGTTTGTGGGAGGTCAAGGACAGTAGATGGGCGGCTCCGTTAGTGGTTGTTAACAAGGTAGATGGATCCCTGAGACTCTGCGGCGACTACAGACTAACAATTAACCAGGCTGCTAAAGTGCATCAGTATCCGCTACCGCGTGTGGAAGAGTTACTCGTTAAGCTAACTGGCTGTCGGATCTTCTCAAAAGTTGATTTAAAGAGCGCTTATAACCAGCTGGTTTTGGATGATAAATCGCGGGAGTATTTAACGCTGAATACTCCTCGCGGCCTGATCAGACCAACTAGGTTAAGTTTTGGCTACTCGAGTGCCCCGTCTCTCTTCCAACGCACGCTGGACCAGCTGCTGAGCGGCTTACCTGGTGTGGCCAAGTTTCTCGATGACGTGATCATCGCGGCTCCGTCTCGGGAGGAGCATGAGTCTCGGTTACGGGAAGTTCTCGGCCGTCTGTCTGACGCTGGACTTCGGGTGAATCAGTCAAAGTGTAGTTTTGGGGTGAGTTCCGTTACTTACCTGGGTTACACCGTGAGCGAGGATGGTGTTCACACGACTGAGCAGAAAGTCACCGCGATACGAGCGGCGCCGGAGCCGCGGAACGTACCTGAGCTGCAGGCCTGGTTAGGGCTTATCAACTACTACAGCAAATTTCTGCGAAATTTATCGACAGTTCTGGCTCCTCTCTATCGTCTGTTACGGAACGGCGAGCCGTGGGTGTGGGGAAATGCCGAGTCCGAGGCATTTGGGAAGTCCAAAGTGCTTTTGCTAAATTCACCGGTGCTGGCTCACTTTGACTCACAGCGGCCCGTGATATTGGCCTGTGACGCCAGCCCGACGGGCATTGGTGTCGTGCTGAGTCAGCGCACGCAACAGGGAGAGCGCCCTGTGGCCTTTTACTCACGGTCTCTGAATCCAACAGAGAGGAGATATAGTCAAACGGACAGGGAGGCATTGGCTGTAGTAAACGGAGTGAAAAAAATCAATTACTACTTGGCGGGGCGAGAGTTTGTGATCCGCTCCGATCACAAGCCTCTGCTGGGTCTGTTGGGTGAACGAAAACCGATTCCGGTGATGGCCTCGCCGAGAATGGTAAGGTGGGCTTTAATGCTCAGTGGTTATTCCTACCGACTGGAATATATGCCTGCTTCGAAGCAGACCCACTGTGACGGTTTGAGCCGTTTGCCGCTGCCGTGCAGTACAGTGACCTCACCGACACCAGCAGAGTTCGTCAATCTGTTGGAGTTTCTCGACTCGTCCCCAGTGACGTCAGCGCAGGTCCGCGGGTGGACGGGCCGTGACCCGGTGCTGGCGCGTGTGCTGCAGTACACACAGCAGGGATGGCCAGCGGTCGCGGGGGATTTGCCGCCGGAATATCGCCCCTTCCAGCAGAGAGTCGGGGAACTGAGCTGTCAGGGTGGCTGTCTTATGTGGGGCGGCCGAATTGTGATACCCACACAGGGCCGTGAGAAAGTTCTTAGCATGCTGCATGCCGGGCATCAGGGGGAGTCACGCACGAAGGCATTCGCGCGCTCCTATGTATGGTGGCCTCACATGGATGATATTTCTCAGATGGTGAAAAGGTGCCAGCATTGCAATGCGACTCGGAACCAGGCTCGCAGTGCTCCTCTGCACCCGTGGGAATATCCCAGAGGCCCGTACGACCGCGTTCATATCGATTACTGAGGTCCGATAGACGGTCACATGTTCCTGATCATTGTCGATGCCTATTCCAAATGGGTGGATGTGTACCCAACCAAAGTGTCAACTACAGCAGTCACAATCGAGAGATTAAGAGCATCTTTCGCTACATGGGGCTTGCCGCGTGTTCTGTGCTCTGATAATGCCAGCTCATTTACCTGCCCAGCCTTCCAGAGTTTTTGCACGTCACACGGTATTGAGCATCTCACATCACCTCCACTTTCCCCGAAGAGCAATGGTTTGGCCGAACGGGATGTGCAGACATTTAAAAACAGTTATCGCTCGTTGCAGGGCCCTGTGGGATCCAGGGTGGTACAGTTCCTGTACCAGTACAGGAGCACGCCCCATTCCACCACTGGCCGGTCGCCGGCGGAGCTGTTTATCGGTCGACCATTGCGTACGCACATGGACCTTCTGAGGCCTGATCTGGCTGACCAGGTAGAAAAACGACAGCGGTCGCAGAAACAGTATGCGGACAGAGGTACCCGGTCGGTGTCTGTACAAAAGGGTGATGCGGTGTGGGTCACAGCAGTGGACAGGCTCCAGGGGACAGAGGGGAGAAACTGGCTTCCTGGCGTTGCACTAGATGTGTGCAGTGTGAAGGTGACGGTTATGTTATCGGACGGTAGGGTCATTTGTCGGCACGTCGATCACATCAAGAGGCGCGAAACAGAGACAGTTCCAGAGGGTGTATCGCCCCCTGGTTATCGAGAGAGGGGTGTGTGTGAGGATGTCGTGTGTCCGTCGGAGCTGCCTGTGCTAGGGAATGCGAGACGCGCTCAGAACGATGCACGATGTCCGTCGGAGCTGCCTGCGTTAGAGGGTGTGAGACGTGCTGAGCCTGAGAAGCGTATTCTCCGACCACGTCCGACGGCAGAGCCGGACCGTTTTGTTACGGTATGGAGAAATACCGATACTGTGTCTTAGTTATGTTATGTTGTGGTGCTGTGTTAGTCATACGGTGGTTTGATACTGTGGTGGAGGTGTTAGGGTGCGGTCTGACGTCACCTGTGACCGGTGACGTCAGATGCCGTCATAGGTCGGCCGGCACCGAGTACGGCCGCGGCCGGTCAGGCGGGCGCTGATTGGTCGCCTGCGGCTGCGGGACGGGCGCGGTGGCGCCGGGGTTATCTGTGTCTCAATACACGAGTTTGACCTGAACCAGCGTGTGTGGCGGACCGCCGCCTTGAGGCATAACATTCACCACCTGGGCAAAACCGATAACAACGGAAAACAACGCCATCGACAAGACGCAAACGGTGCCACTGACGCAAAAGGGGAACAGTTGCTGGGGCAACAGAGGAAGACCTGGGTCTCTTGCCCAGAGATAAATGCCTCGCGATCTCGGAAATCGCAGCATCCTGATCCTGCTCGTGTCGCAAAAAGCTATTAGACCAGGAATTTGCCGACACCGCACGCACATGGTGGTCAGTTTGGGTCTCAGCATCGCAAGATTGTGGGCAGTGACTCATCACATCGGCAGGTACATTCTCAGCGCCAGGTCGGTACACAACTTCAAAATCAAACGCAGAAAGTATTTCGAACCATCTGGCCAGTATCCCAGTAGGATTTTTAAATGTCAGGAGCCAGCGCAAACTGGCGTGGTCAGTGCGAAGTTCAAAACGTTTCCCAATCAAGTAATGTCTGAAATGTTGGGTGAACACCACACATGCTAATAATTATTTGCGGGTTGTGCTATAATTCCGCTGTGACTTGCTCAGTTTTTGGGAAGCATAAGCAATTACATGATCCTCGCCATCCTGTTCCTGAAAAAGGGTCGCTCCGATCCCCAGATCAGAGGCGTCAGTGTCAAGGCGAAACCTTCCGGCTCCAGCTGAAAAACGTGGGAATGACACTACAGGTGCACTGGACAGGGCCTGCTTCAACTTCTCAAACGCACTTTGGGTCTCCGCTATCCACACGAACTTTGTGTCTTTCTGGGTCAGACGGAACAATGGAGCGGCAATCTCTGCGAAGTTTCGCACAAACTTTCGAAAATAAGAAGCCAGCCCAAGGAAGCTACTGAGCTCCTTCTGCGTCCTCGGGGAGGGCCAGTCCACTACTCTCTGGACCTTCTTTGGATCAGTGGACACTCCTTCAGCGGACAAATGTCCCAAAAAGTCGACACTTTTCTTGAAAAACGAACACTTTTGGAGGTTCAGGGTCAGCCCAGCACTTTCAAATCGCTGCAACACATTGTCAAGTTCGGTCATCACGTCATCAAATCCACGCCCATGTACAATGATGTCGCCAAAATAGTGAACACAGTCGCGGGGAGTCACATCTCCCAGAACAATATCAAGAAGACTGGCACAGGTCGCTGGTGCCCCTGCCAATCCAAAAACCATGCGCGTATACCGGTATGTACCAAACGGTGTGGTAATTGTAGTCTTGTCCCTGTCCCTCGGATCCACAGCAACCTGAAAATAAGCACTATTTATGTCTAACTGGCAAAATGTATCGGAACTTGCCAATGCCTCCAGCGAATCATCAACCCTCGGTATCTGGTATACTGGTACTTTCGACACAGCGTTGAGGCGTCGCAAGTCGGCCACCAGTCGATACGCACCAGATTTTTTTTTCACCAGACAAGTTGGAGACGACCACTCACCATCAGACTCCTCCAATGTGCCTTGGTTGACGAGATCACGAATCTGAGAACGCAGTTCATCGGACAAGTGCGGTGGAACACGCCTGGGGGGCTGACGAAGGGGAGGGTGATCACCGGTATCGATTTCATGAGTAACCAGATCGGTAAACCTGACATGCCCGTCAAACATTCCAGCGTGTCGTTTGAGCAGAGACTCCAGCTCACCCTTCTGCTCCGCAGTCAAGTCGGACCGCACTGGTTATACTGCAGTTTGACAGCAGGCTCCGTCTCGTCCCTGGAACTGTGCGGCTGCTCAGCAAAGCCAACCTCTACGCTGGCCAGGGCCTGCTTTCTTGGAATGGTTATGGGTTCATTAATCACATTGCGCACGATGAACGGTACCCTGGAACCAGTGACAGTCACCAGAGCACCGATGACCTCAAAACCGTGCAAGTCACCAACGGGTTCGACGAGAGCAGAGCCACGATAGTCGTTATTCGGTACAAATCCGGGTCAAAATCACCTCCGTGGCGGGAGCAACGACACGATCAGCATAAAGACACACATTACCGATGGTCACAGCATGAGCGGACACTGAACGAACGGCTTCGACAGGTGTAACGAAAAGTTGTTTGGCACGCACATCAATGCACAAGGGCAATGCTGTACAAAATCAACACCAAGCAAACAGGGCACGTCTGTGGCCTCAGAAACGAAAAAAGGAACAGTGCACTTGACTCCCGCAATGTCGACCGGCACCACCGTTCGACCAAGCAATGGGAGCTCAGAGTGTGAAGCAGTGCGTGCCTGAACAGACGTCTCTTTCAGAGTCAGATTTGGCAAGGCATCGAACACAGACTTATGCAACAAGCTGATTGAGCTACCTGTGTCGAGGAGGCATCGACAGTCCACGCCGGCCAGACGTGCCGACAGACGCATGTCATCAGTCAGAGGAATCACATTCGCTGGTGACTGAGCGGCATCAGAGTCTGAGCGGTCCGGTCGCTGGGTGGCGGCACGCCGCGCTGGAGACCGCTCTCCCCGCGGCCGGACCCCGTCACGTTTCCCTGAACCTGTGGATGAGACTGCTGGGGACACATCACGGCCAAGTGGCCGACCGAGTGACATTTGAAACATCGCCGGTTCTGCAGTCTGCAGCGGTCACGGACGTGGGTACGCCCACCGCAACACAGACACAACCGCGAGTCGCAGTTCTGCCGACGCTCGGGAGCGCTGCTGGGAAGAGCAGCCGACCGGACTGCGGCCTCCAAGTCGGCCAACCTACTGGCCAACTCAGCCAGCTCACCATCAGAGCCGAGACGGCGGACAACGCTTGGCTGCGTCTGTCTCAGGAATGTCTGCGAAGCAATCATGTTGCGCACCTTAGAAACGGCACTATCGTAGGAAGAAATGCCATCAGCAATCACAGCTGCATGCAGTTCAGCGGGCAGTGTGGCCAGGAAGTGGCTGAACATCAGGGGACCAGTGTCAGCGAGCGTGGGGAAAGCCAGAGCCATCGACTTTTGAAATCTGATAACGAACGAGTCGAGATTCTCGTCCGGACTGAACTTGAGTTCACGCAAAGCTAGGTGCTGCTCAGTCACTGTCCTAGAACCAAATGCATCCTGTAAACCTGCAGCGGCTCCCTGCAACGTGGAAGCCTGGTGAGCGGGCAGGCTGTCAAAGGCATCACGAGCGATACCAGTGAGTGACAGCGGAAACACATTTGACATTTGCTCCTCAGTCCACGCTCGGAGCACTGCATACCGCTGAAAATCATCGAGAAAACGACGTAGAGAGCCATGACCATCAAAACTTGGCATCAGTAACCCAGCCGCTACTGTCTGAACCGGCAGACCAGGCACCGTACCAGCACCCACAAACGATTTCGACTCCATACTGAAAGGGAAGCATCAACAACTTGTGAAAATATAACCGTAACCGAGACCACAATACCAGCTCACACCACTAACCGACCATTTGAAGCTGAGCAGGCTGTGCCGGATCAGGACAGAAGCCGAAGGCGACGAACGGTACAGCGCAGGCCTCGTCGGTGACCATCGCGGGAGTAGGTAGCAGGAGCAGCGTCACAGCGTGGCGCGCCACGCAGGAGGCGCGAGCCAGACTGACCCGGCCGCGGTCACAGACAGCTGGCGGGCGGCTGGGGCGGCGAGTGGTCGCTCGCAGAGGCGCGCTCAGCGACGAACATCAGGTAGGCGGACACGTGCAGACGGACGATAGCAGAAGCCACCTCATGTCGAACGCGACGGCCAACGACGGCGTGGGGCCTCACATGGCTCACCGGCTGCCACCAGTTGTAGTCGGCCGATCACGTAAGACACCTTCACTTCTGCTGCACGCTGTATTGCTACGTCCGCCCGCCGCCAGCTCCAGGTCGCCTCTCCCTCACGTGCGCTCACAGACGCCAACGAAACATCGGTAATTCATAGCTAGGGCTAGAACATATCAGAAAGAAAACTAACAGAGCCGAGAACAAAGGTAGCAATACGAAATTAACACTGAAAGACAATAGATTAAACTATCTTAGAAGCGAACTTCAAATATAGTAATAAATCACGACGAACGGAAGAAAAGCGAGCAGCAAATAAAATACGCTAACCCAGCACTAACACTGGCCACTACTACAAATGCAGAACAAAAAGCATCACTAGAAATGCCAATTACATTTGATGAACTAACAACAGCTCTGATGTCGATGAAGAAGGGCAAGTCTCCAGCAGTTAATGGGGTCACAGCAGCCTATTTTAAGCACTTTTGGCCATACCTTGGTCCATTCCTTTTCAGGACATTTAATTATAATGTAGCAGGAGGCAAACTCATAAACTCGTTCCGCGAAGGCATAATCACACTCATCCCTAAGGCAGGGAAACCAGCGGATTCGGTCAAAGGCTGGGGACCTATATCACTACTCAACACAGATTTAAAAATCATTTCAGCGGCTCTGACCCAAAGATTAAAAAGTGTAATGCACGTCCTTATATCTCCGTCGCAATCAGCATATTTAAAAGGCAGATATATAGGGGAGAATAGTCGTTTAGTTTAAGACGTTATAGAGCACATGAATGTAACCGGAAAATCGGGGCTCATTCTTGCAGCTGATTTTGAAGCCGCTTTTGAAACTGTTTCCTGGCAATTTTTATCACAAGCACTGGACCATTACAACTTTGGTCCATACTCTACCGTCCGCCGTCTACAAGCCCCGGACAAATTCACACTGACTACAACCATCTAGAAGAGGAGCTTCAGTCTCTCATCGCAGCTCATCCCTCGAATCGGATCATCCTGGCCGGTGACATGAACTCGGACGCAAGAACGAACCCAGTGGCTCACTCGCGATTAGTAAAACTGGAAAAATATGGCTTGCATTGCCAGGTAAATGAGCCGACATTTATCCGTGGCGATACTCAGTTGATTCTCGATGTGATCATGCTGTCTGATGCGCTCTGCTGTGCAACTAATCCACCAGATGTCACTGTCGAGATGTGTGATTATGCTGTTCACCATAGTGTCTGTGCTGACCACCATCCCGCGGGCAAAAGTTGCACCTCAATATCGAACTGCACGTAACTGGCGCGCTTTCGATGCCCATGCCTTTCTGGAGGATTTGAGGCTCATTGATTGGAACTCTGCTGTGCGTAGTAGCGATTCTTGTGAGCAGCAATGGAATAATTTATCTTCCGTAATGATACAAAATTTGAACGAGCACGCCCCTTTGCGCAGGTTTAGAGTTCATAACCCTTCACCTCCACCGGTATCTGACGAAACATTAGAGTTGATGAATGAAAGACGGTCAGCGAAAACTGTTGGGGACATGAATGCTTACAAAGTTCTCAATGTTCAGGCAAAAAGGGCAATCAGAAGGGACATGCGAGATAGCATAAAGCAGAAAGTTGACGAATCGTCACCGGCGACCCTTTTTCAACAGCTGAAACCGGTAATTGCCCCGAAACGTGGTCATCGTGTTGACCCGGAAAATTTGACCACAGACGAAATCAATGATTACTTCGTTTCCATAGGCAGGCGAACGAGGGAGAGCGTTATGTCCCAGTTTCGGCGCTCCGGTATGGAGCCACTAAATGTGCGCCTGCCTCGTGTTAACGCTAGTGCGCTGACGCTGACTCCGGTGACATTGGATCAGCTTAAAAACGTCATCTTCGCCATTCCAAATGCAAACTCTTGCATTGACGGTGACGTTCCGCTCAAAATTTTGAAGATGAGTTTTTGCATTGTGGGCCGATCTTTGCTCCGAATAATAAATACCAGTATCGTTACGGAAACCGTGCCAGAAAGCTGGAAGAGGGCGGAAGTCCTCCCGCTGTATAAAAGGAACGACCCTTCGGATCCGGCGAATTTCAGACCCATCACAATTGTAAGTTTAATTTGCAAAATCGTTGAGAAAATCGTGCACGTTCAACTCACAACATATATGAAGGATAATTGTTTATTTAGTAATGATCAGCATGGTTTCCTTTCAAACTATTCCACGTCTACAGCGCTCCTGTCCATGACAGACGAAATTATTAAGGGAATGGATAGATCAGAAATTTCTTTACTAGCTCTATTGGATTTGAGTCGTTGTTTTGATGTTGTCGACCATAGGACTATTCTGAAAAAATTAGAGCTTTTACAGGTCAGAACTGGATGGTTTAAAAGCTACCTTGAAGGTCATACTCAAAAAGTGCGCGTAGGGGAAAGTCTATCCAAATCATTACCAATATCAATAGGCTGCTTCCAGGGTACAGTTTTAGGAAGTTTGTTGTTTAACATCTTAAGTAATGACATTGCATCTTACATCTCGTCTTCTATTAGTGGTTTCAGCGTCACTCTCATTCGATATGCAGATGACACACAATTAGCTATTACGGGACCACGTGGCCAAATACGAGACATGGAGAGTGCCATGGAGCACGTTCTAGGCATTTTGAGCAACTGGTTTTTGCAAAACGGGATGATGGTTAATGCAGCTAAAACAGAACTGATGGTATGTGGTGACAGGCGTCAGATTGCTCGGATAGGAATTATGCCGAAGGTGAGATTTATGGGTGAGGACCTGTTGTGCTCGGAAAGTGTTAACCCGCGCCGTGCCGGTGCTCGGCGCCACCTTCGCCGTGCCGGGGGGGGGGGGCGTTTCGACGCCCCCCCCTTCTAACTCTGCTCCTAGGCAATGTAGCGCAAAACGAAAAACAGCGTTGGAAAGCTCGTCAAAAATGATTTAGAAACTACTTCAGTCATTTTTTCGCCCAGGTTATTATTGAGGTCACCAGAGGTCATCATAGGTCAAATTTTCCCGTTTTAGGTAACTTAATCCTGAAATCCCACGATATCTCGGGAACTATGATAGCTAGGACGAAACCGAAAAAAGCAATAGATAGCTCTTGAAACGCTCCAGTAACGTTTTACCGTCAGATTTGAGTTCAGGTCAATAGTTGAGGTCAATAGTTTTTTTTCGCGAATAACTTTTTTGCTATTCAAGATAGAGCATTGATTGTGGCTCCATTGTGTTTCCATCGGCAAGGCGCATCGAAAAATATACATCTTGACCTTGGAAAGTCAATTAAAAAATGTGACCTCAGGTGAAGGTCACATGGTGACCAAGTCGGTCACGGTGGGTCATGTTGCATATGAGTCGATGCGTCTTGACGAGAAAATCACATTCGTGCCTTCTTCAAGTTTCTATCTCTCTTCGATCAAAAGTTATTGGCAAAAAAGTGTATGTGACCTCATGTGACCTCGGATGACCTTGTGGGGGGTCAAATAAACCAAAATAGTATCTGGGTAATGAAGAATGGTCTATTACCACATGATCCTGAAGAAAAAACGTTGATTGGATGCGTTTACATGGAAAGCAAAGCATTTCAATATTTCCCCATTGACTTATAATGGGGAAGGTCACGTGATCGATCAGACCTTAGGTCACCGAATAAAAAAATCCGAGATATGCAAATTGTAGGTAATGATATCCTTATCAAACTCTAAACGTTTAAAAGTGATCACCCAGAAACTGTAGACGTGGCACGACCACAAACTTTTTCTTAGGTTAGGTCACGTGACCTGACCTGGTGACCTGACCTGATAAGACCTGAAATTTTTGGTTTCACAAAAGTTGTAAAAATGTTCAGCGGACAGGTATTGAAAATTTCAGCTACCTGGCTTCAACGGTTTTTTAGCTATTGGCAAAACAAACGGAGGGGGGGGGGGGGCGTCTAAACGCCCCCCCCCCCGGCACGGCGCGGGTTAAGAATTTAGGTATGATTATGGACTCAACTCTGTCGTGGCAACCGCACGTGAAATATGTCATACACCGATGTGTTGGTATTCTTATCGGAATCCTCCATGCCAAACACGTTCTGCCAGCTTCTGTCCTGCCCCGTATAGTGGATTCTCTGGTGATCTCTCACATTAGATATTGTACTCAAGTATATGGTAGTGCTAGCAAAAGTGTAATTCAGGAACTGCAAAAGGTGCTCAACTTTGCTGCACGAGTCATTTCTGGTCGCCGGAAATACGATCATGTTTCAGATGTCCTAAAGAAGTTAGGCTGGCTCACTGTTCCGAAACTTGTAGAATATTTTGATTTATGTATGATGCACAAGATTTTAACATTAAACCTGCCGGTCGGACTGCGCCAAAGCTTTTTTTTTTTTTTTTTTTTTTTTAAATATTAATTTAACCATCAATCAGGCTTGCGACAAACGCGACAATCATCTCACCTATCGCTTGTTCGTCCCCGCAACAACGCACTTTCATATACCGTGGATCCAAACTGTACAATCGCTATGCCATTGGCAATCATCTACATCGTCTTAGTGTGTGTACTTTTAAAAGGCATGTAAGAGAGATATTGACTGAAGCTTCTTGATCTATTGACGCAGCTTCTTGACAATTGTTTGCGAAGAAAATGTGCTACACCAATGTATGACGAAGGTATTCAAATAGCCCTATTGTGTGGAAATACCTGATGACGTGAAATAAATAAATAAATAAATAAATACTATACAGACTTGATTTGTCTAGTATACCTGAATAATGCAAATTTTCTCGCATAATGCTCGACGGTTTTCTAGGTGGAAAAATGGTGAATACGGCAACGAGGAATACGGCAAGGCGATCCAGCATCTGGCTACCTTTTCAACTTAGTTGTTGAACCCCTTGCAAGACAAATCACTAACTCTTGCAAGTTGCGAGGAATAGTTGTTGGAAACAATCATGAAGTGAGAGTTTCGCAGTATGCAGACGATCTGATAGCCTTCCTTGATGCGACTCCTCATTAGCTGGAGCCATCCACGAATTGCGAGCATTTTCATCCTTATCTGGTCTTCGAGTGAACATAGAGAAGACAAAATGCCTACCAATTGGGCCAGAAAGCTCTACACTAAACGATATCTCACTTGACGTCACTTTTGTAGACGGAATAAAAATATTAGGCCTATTATTCACTAGCACCAACATAGATATAACAAGCAAAAATTTAGAGGCAAAAATTCCGCTTATCGACAGAGAAATTGCACAGTGGAATAGAAGACATTTGTCCCTTCTCGGCAAAGTCACCGTAATTAAATTCCTACTTCTGTCAAAGCTTGTTCATATATTTATGGCCTTACCGAACCCGTCAAAATCAACTATAAAGCAGATCGAACATCGGTTCTCAAGTTTCTTTGGAGCAACAGAAGTGATCTAGTAAAAAGAGCTAAAACCATACAGCGTTTCAGGTATGACGGTATACAAATGGTAGACCTGACTTCATTTATCAAAAGTTTGAAAACCGGGTGGCTTAAGTGATTGTACTGATCCCAGAAAGACTGGGCTCAGCTGGCCCCGGCTGAATTGCCACCGGTCGATTCCCTGGTATTATACGGGTCCAAGAAACTGACTGAAGTGGTGAAAGAGCTACAAAATTCGTTTTTGGTAGACGTAGTGCAAGCATGGGCTGATCTTATGGAGTATCACACACCGGATACCCCCCAAATATTGACAGATTCAATTTGGTTTTCAGATTACACGAAATACACGAATAGCGTGATCAAAAATGGAATAAAAATGGTCTAAGATTCATGGGTGATCTCGTAGACCCTGTGGCAGGTCAGTTATACACCAGGGAAGAGCTAAATAGAAGGTTTAATATAACAATGACATTTCTTTGTCACCACTCTCTGGTCTCAAGCCTACCGCCGTCGGTGCGAGACTGCAACTTGCAGCAAAGCCTTACGCAACCAACACTCCCATACAAAATAGCTTTGCTCAGCAAGAATACTGAAACCAATCACTTAGCATACCGATAATTTGTTAACTCACTTAAGTCAAAATATTCCAAAGCTCAGGAAAAGTGGACTAATAAATGGGTTAGAGACATAGGGGCGGCTCACGAAGGTAGCATGGATGATATACGGATGGCCACGGACAGCACATTTATTCAATCATTTCACTTTTGTATAGTCTCTAAAATCATAACAACAAACCGGTTCCTATATGTAATAGGCCGGTCTGAGCACGCCCTATGCAGTTTTTGTTCAAATGCAGTCGAAACTCTAGAGCACTTGTTTTGGTCATGCCCTACTGTCCAAAACTTTGTGAGGAATTTACATGTAAAGCTGTATGAGTCGTTTAATACCACTCTGTATTTCGAAAAAGACAAATGTTTTTTCCCCACGTTAGAAAATCTCTCCAAAATAGAAATCCTTATAATCACTCTTGCTAAGCTAGTAATCTAAAAATCACGAAACAAAAACAACCCACCGACGGTCGTCCACTTTATAAACCTATTGCGGCTTGAGGCCGAGAAAGAACGAGGTTCGGCAAGAATTATAAATAAAATTGAACGGTTTGATGATAAATGGGGTGCCATCAGGGAAGTCCTCACGACAGCATAAAGTAGGTAACTCGCACGGCATCTCTGAAGAAGATCCCGGACCACCTGCACCGGAGTCCCCCTGGGCCAGGCGCCTGCGCTTGGGCGCTGCTTGCCGTACCCGTATGCGGCTTACACCACTCGTGGTTTCAGAATAACATACACATACACACACGGTCCCGATCCCTACCAAATCCTATCGGTGTTTTCCAGGATCCTCACTCGGCCCACTCCTATTCCAGATTTTTGCCAATGACTTATCCCTCTTTGCCCCTGAGGCGCACGTGGTGCAGTACGCTGACGTACCCAAATTATGGTCTCAGGCAAAGAAGAATCCCTCCCTCAGCTCATTGCTACCATGGAACAGGCTTTATCATCTCTCGACACCTGGTTCCATTCCCATGGTTTGAAAGTAAATACCGGGAAAACAGAGCTCATTGTCTGTGGTTCCCGTCAAAATTGTCGTGGCATGACCACGACCACTATTCGGTTCCGTGAGGACATAGTGCGTGAGAGCCCCACGGTGAGGAATCTTGGCGTACTGTTCGACAAGCACCTCTCGTGGGACTCACACGTATCTGCCCTCGTCAAAACATGTAACGGTATCCTCATCGGCCTGACCCACGTGCGTCATCAGATCCCTTCGACACTTCTTCCTGTCATAGTCGACGCCCTTGTCATCTCGCACGTCCGATACTGTTTGACGGTGTTCGGCAACGGCTCAGAGAAAAACATGCAGCGCCTCCAAAAGATCCTCAATTTTGGCTTGCGCGCTGTCTCTGGTCGGCGTAAATTTGATCACATATCGGACGTGCGAGATGAACTGGACTGGCTCATCGCCCGGCAGTTGTACGAACTCCAATCCCTCAATCTTCTTCACAAAATTCGCATCACCGGGGAACCACAGGCTCTCGCTTCCCAGCTTTCGACAAACTCTGAGTTTTGAGCTAGAAGCACACGCCAGGACGCTGATTTGGCCCTCCCGCGCGTGAGAACCGAAGCCGGCAAGGGACGCTTTTTATACAGTGTAGCGCAGCGCTACAGCGCGTTGCCGCCGGACCTGCGTGAGGCGTCTTTAGCTTCTTTTAAACGTCAGCTCGGTGATCTTTTACATGGTGTATGATGATTGTCGTGTATGTTTATGTTGGTCGCTGTGTGAGTGTGTGTATGATCATGGAGTGTATTTTAGTTTCTAGTATGCATGTTGCTGAGTGTCGTTTTTAACATGTCTCTACCTTTTAACCATGACGCGACACTCAGAATAGCCGTGTTATGCATCGGAGAGTGTTTTTACTGTCAATACATACATACATACACACACACACACACACACACACACACACACACACACACACACACACACACACACACACACACACACACACACACACACACACACACACATACACACACACACGCACACGCACACGCACACGCACACGCACACACACGCACACACGCACGCGCACGCACGCGCACGCGCACTCGCACTCGCACTCGCACACGCACACGCACACGCACACGCACACGCACACGCACACGCACACGCACACGCACACGCACACGCACACGCACACGCGCGCGCGCACACACACACACACACACACACACACACACACACACACACACACACACACACACACACACACACACACACACACACACACACACACACACACACACACACACACACACCTGTGACCTTATGTTAATAATTTCGGGCATGCGTTAGATTCTTCTCACTGAGAGCTTTCGATCGCCGCCTTGCGCGTCTCGCTGCGGTTATTGGTTCGGAAGATACGAGGGGGGGTAAAATTTACCCCCCAGCACCGCACGTTCGGATGGAGACCCCAGCGCTGCGCGGGTTAAATTCCTTACTGTTCTACCCGTTGTTCTATTACCCTGTCTGGACTACGGGGAGGGATATTTAAAAGTAAACATTCCGGCTCGAGTGACGCCGGCTACCGGAAATAGATTTGGCAGGGTGACAAAGTTGGCGATTTTTGTATACCACGACATTGGGTCTATCCAGCGTATACATTTTGACCAGCAACCTATATTATGGCCAGATAAAGTCTGTCATATGCCAGATAAATGTACGATGTACACCGTCATATCAAGCGTTTTCATTTTCCTCTTTATTCGCGGCTCACAGCAAGCGCGAATTTTTGATCGACCAATTTTGACTTACCGGGCGTGTGCTCGCCCCTCGCACCGGCCGGGGACTGCCCGCGCGCGGACAGGGATCCCGGGCGGGACGCGCGAAACGAGGAAGGGTCAGTGTTTCCTGTCACTGTTTAGCGTGCGAACGTGCTGATAATTTTGTGATTTGAGGTATTTAGTTGTTTTACTTTGTATTTGGTGTAAGAGCCTTCTTGATCTGTCCTGGAACGCTCCGCATAATAAGGCCCTTACCAGAGCTAAGAGGACTCTTCTCCGCACGGGAGCCCCCCCTGACTCATCTCCGCATCACCACAAACAAAAATTCAAAGATGTTAAAAAACGGAATATATGTGAGAGAACTGAGTATGGATAATACTCAAACCGAATTTCAAAACAATATATCCATTTTTGACTGAGTGATGGCTTCCTAAGTGTAAGAAACTCATGACGTCATTTTTTAAATAACTTATTTGGACTTTTTGACCAGATACGAATAAATAACTAGCTTTTCTGTATTTCTGAGACAAAACTGGTCTAGGAAATGCATTTGTATTTACATTTACCAATTTATAATTTTGAGGTTTTCTGACAGCAAAATCGCTGTTCTGGACGTGATCAATCGAGATCATTCCCTGGAAGGTCACTCGTTGACCCGAAACCTAAACATTGCATACCGTTAGATTCCAAACATGACAGGCAACATGCTGGTTCTTACTCCGCGTTGCTCTATCTTGCTTAGTTTGGACATGAACAGGGGGTCTTTTTAGCCCCCCCCCCGTAGGGCGAAGGTGAAAAAAGCTCCCGTAGGGCGAGGGTTACAGTTGGAGGGGGGGGGGGAGCGAAACATTATGTTTTGCCAATCTCACTTCGCATCTTGGTGTACCTTCTCGTTCTATAAATTGTATCATTGAAATGCCGAAAGCAAGGTTCGAAAGCTCATCAAAAATCTTACTTTGCAACTATTTCAAGATTGTTTAGTTCAGGTCAATATTGAGGTCACCAGAGGTCAGATTTTCCAGTTTTAGGACATCGCTCCAGAAACCCCCAAATATCTCGAGAACTGTGATAGCTAGGAATAAACCGAAAAAAAGCAATCGAAAGCTCTTGAAATATCCAAGCAATAACATGTCATCAAATTTTAGCTCAGGTCAATAGTTTAGGCTCCAAAGGTGGGGGCCGGGTGGATCAGTTGGTAGAGCGTCGGACTCTGAATCCAAGGGTTCCGGGTTCGAGTCTGGCTACTGGCGCAAGTCATTCGGTTCCCCGCCCCGGAGGGGAGTGGTTCTCTTCCCCACCCACGGCGGCATATAGCTACAGGCTGGACTACGGGGTGGGCGAGAATCACTCCCCTCCCCACCCCCACCCCCATAAAAGCTTCAAAGGTCATCAAAGGTCAAAAGGGCTATTTTTTGGCAAAACGTTCGCAAATATTACCTAATAAGGATGCGGCAATGATGTTTTTCCCCTACCTATTAATAGGTAGGCAGGAGTGCCTTTCCATGCCCATGTGACCAGATTACGTTAATTACCAGAGTGTTTAATAAGGATAGGGTTATGCCATCACGTTAGGTCACACTACTCCCCGCTATTTTGTTTTGTGTTGCATGGAAAGGATAGCCGCCACCTGTATTAGTAAAGGATTTGATCTGAGATTCGGGCGGACAGATAGCCTGGCTAGTAGCGCCCACTCGACACCCATATCTGACTATAGTTAGGTGTTATGGGGATAAATTAATACAATTATACTCAGACATATAAACAAACCGCACAAACATGCACACAAACACACACACGCGCGCACGCACTCACGCACGCATGCACGCACGCACGCACGCACGCACGCACACACGCACGCACGCACGCACGCACGCACGCACGCACGCACGCACGCACGCACGCACGCACGCACGCACGCACGCACGCACGCACGCACGCACGCACGCACGCACGCACGCACGCACGCACACACGCACGCACGCACGCACGCACACACACACACACACACACACACACACACACACACACACACACACACACACACACACACACACACACACACACACACACACACACACACACACACACACACACACACACACACACACACACACACACACACACACACACACACACACACACACACACACACACACACACACACACACACACACACACACACACACACACACACACACACACACACACACACACACACACACACACACACACACACACACACACACACACACACACACACACACACACACACACACACACACACACACACACACACACACACACACACACACACACACACACACACACACACACACACACACACACACACACAGACACACACACACACACACACACACACACACACACACACACACACACACACACACACACACACATACCCCCCCCCCCCCTCCACCTGCTGCCTGCGCCGCCTTGCCTCAGGCCCATGCATTCACACACACATACATTGAATAAAGTGAATAATATTTATTAACAACAAAAAAAATAGACACATATGAGGATAGGAAAGTAAATAAAATAAATGAACATAAAAGGGCAGGACCAACTCAAATACATATTAAGAAGTAAATATAACGCTACCAATACAGCTAAATAATTAGTACTGGTGCAGAATATACTCATGAACATATTTCTTTAGGGCATCCTTATTCCTAGGAACATTATCAATATCATTAAATAATTTACAAACTATTGTATTCCACGCCCTCGGAGCAGAGACAGATAGTGAAAATGCTTTATAATTTGTACGTGCATGTGGAATTATAAAGTGTTGAATAGCTCTGGTGTTGACTGGCTCATGGTATCTAAACATTTCAAAAATTGGAGGAGGAAGAGTTTCTTTTACATAGCCCAAAAGTATGACTATTTGCTGTTTGTTTACCAAATCTGGAAACTTTGGTAGTAGGTCTTTGACACATTTAAAGAAAGCCTATTTGACTGAAACCATTTAGTAACCATGGGTAGTACCACGGACGAAGGCTACGCCTGGACTGGAAACTCCGGGCGAGCGCTATTGTTCGCCGCGTAACCGCGGCGGACTCGTTAATCTGGCACGGCCGTCACTCGATAATCCGGCTCGATAAGGAGAGGGGTGGTAACGTATGCATAGGCAATGCGGAAAGGGATAAAGTTACAGGTAGTTAATTGCTTATCAAGTTGTGATGAAAGGTGTAGCGCTTTCTGATTTGGCACTACTGACACAGTGCGTGCGATAATGTGGATTTGCATGCATTCTAAGGACACAGCGAGTGCTCAATGCTTATTTCCACGAGTGATTCACATGGAGTGCTCCTCATAAACTCACACTGATTGGCGTCACTGAGCCGTGATTCCGACTACAAGTGGTTATACAATGGAAATCATACCACACAAGCAAATACCTCAAAGTATTGAAAACAGAACTTGAATTAAAAATAAAGGTATATGAGAGCAGCTCGAACCGGTCGTAACCGTACTTCCCGAAATAGGAGACACTGTCCAGATAGTTGCACAGTACATCCGAACCGACATTCCTTACAGGACGAGCATTTTCTGATGACGATTCAACGATTGGAAAACCACAAACAGTCTATATTTACAACGAAGTGTCCAATCACAATCGCCAAACACGTGCACAAAGAAGCAACAATGCAGTCTGTAATAATAGGCTAAGCACTAATAATGAATACATAACTATATAACAACACTTATACATATAATAACACTAATAACAATAAGATAAACACTATGCAAACAACGACAAACTGAGCATGTCAGATCACGAGCCAACTACTTTTGCCATCTGGAGTCATGGCACAATACGCCTCAACGAAGCTTCATAAGCTTGCGGAACTTTTTTGCGGGGCCGCGAGGAGTGACACTCTCTCTCTCGTCAAACGTTGACAGAGAGAGTGCAACATGAGGCGAGTGTACGTAGCAGCCATAGTTTTCAACAACGCCGGATGGCACATCTCAGCCATCAACACTTCTGCCTGTCTGGATGCAAGCATACTGGACACCAGCGACTTGCAAATATATTATGTTAAAACCAGGGATCTGGCCCGCAAAGTAAACGTCACATAGCACTGCGTTACAAATTTTAGGAACGCTGGTGTCGGGAGTTGAAGGCTGCCCACATCCAGACAGGTCAAACTCGTGTGCGACTTAAGAGCGGCAAGAGTCTCGGACGCCATCGTCGCAACATTGGTGCCCTTCACAATAACATTTCGACACTCGCAACATCCTGCATCAGCCTTGTGGTGGAGATAGCCAGCCACGTAGCCGATGCAGTTTTCCGTCACCGCATCGATCATGGTGATCCGCTGGACGTCACCGGGATCGAGGGTGTCGGACACAGGTGCCATATTCCTGACATGCTCTGCCACTGACGCCCTCGTCATCACACCCAATGCTGTGACGAGACTGTCGCCATCAGCTTCACAGTTGGCCGTACTAGGGGCGTTCATCAGCGCGTTCAATATCGCATGCTTGTATGCAAAACGAAACTGGGTCGGGTCAGGGTGCTCGTGATCCCCGCCGCGTTGTCGGATCGCACCGAACAAGTTCTCCAGTGCGTCCTGATTGAGACGTCGAGTGCACAGGACGTCACCTCCCACCTCCTTACAGCGTTCCCAGAGGCTTACCACGCCCCGGATCGTCTGACGCAGTCCTGCGATGGAGTCGATGCGCACCGAGCCGTCTCCCATCACCCAGCGCCCCAGCCATTCGTCGGCGTCACGGAGGAGCTGCA
This sequence comes from Chirona hameri, assembly GCA_036785665.1. NCBI lineage: Eukaryota > Metazoa > Arthropoda > Thecostraca > Balanomorpha > Balanidae > Chirona > Chirona hameri. The sequence continues at coordinate 4,125 of JAXIVJ010012824.1, read as the reverse complement.
GGTGGTGCTCTTCGGTTGCCGGCCTCCTTCGAGAGATGGCCCGCTTGTTGGCGCATTTGTCCAGCCGGTTTCTCGAGTTGAGGACGTCAAAAACATCGTTCAGCTTTAGCAGCACGGCAGACGTGTCGCGGCTCTCTTGGGGCAGGATATCGGAAATGAAACATGTGTGTCAATGTCATAATACATTGTCTGAGAGTATAGTTCTGGTTGCGGCGGCGGCGGGGGGGGGGGGGGGGGGGGGGGGGGGCAGCCACATATAGACAATGTTAAGAATTAACATCCTGAGAATCGGGGGTGGGTGGGGGCACAGTAGTGCGAGATAATTTTAGAGCCCGGCGTGTAGACCGACAGTGGTGATGCCCTGTCAGATTGCCAGTTAAGTCATTTAAACAAGACTAGCACATTTCCGTGCTAATTATTATGGTGGCTAGGAGACTTACCAAAGTCGGCGTAGAGACTCAGCCCTGCGGCGACGGACCGGCTCAGCACCTGCGTTGCGAGGCTGACCGACATCTTCTTGAAGGCCCCGGGTCGAAGATGCAGGCTCTTCAACTTCGGCACCGCTCTCAGTGACCTTTGATGGTCAGCATGGAATAGGGTGATGATGTGGCTCCATTTCGCCACCTTTCCATCGATATGGATATCATAATTTATCATGGCATTGCGCACACATTTATACAAATGTGGCACATCATACAGCGCAGTGACAGGAACATCACCATGCACAAAACTGTGCGCCCCATCTGATGCTCCCAACAGTCTATAGGTCTGCTGGTTGGTAGCGCCCATGTCGCACACGGTTGCGACAACCTTCAGGCCCGCCTCTCTCAGATTGTCGATGCATTCCAGCAGCAGATCTTTTAGTTTGAGAGCCTTGGTAGGTCCACTCGACAGGAAGTAGCCCACACTCTGCTTCCACTTCGCCGTGATGCCTCGGGCCATGAACACCAGGGCATGCGTGGCCAACGCCGATGTTCGGCCAAGAGGCCCAAGGTCCTCGTAGCCCTCCACCACGTCATCTCCCCTTAAATAGGTTAGCTTGCGGCGGACGATCATTTCGTCAAAGCTCACGACACACATTTTATCGGCATCGCTGGCCCCGCGAAACCTTTCTTGCATGACGCCCAGCACCGCCTCATGGAACCCTGGCCGTAGCCTGATCTTTGCCATGTTCTTCCTCAGCACCCGTGTGCTCGGAAGAAAGAACTGCTTTTGAAGAAAGCGATACGCACGAGGGCCTTGGAAGTAAATTGCCAGTGCTTGGGCCATCTCGTCGTCGGTGTACCGACGACCCCGAGGAGCTACCCCAGCAGTTCGCTTCTGCAGGTTTATGAATGTGTTTGCTTCTTTGGAAGCGATTTTGCTTTCTCCACCAGCACTCTCCCCCTGCTTGTCCTCCAGCTGTTTGATGCACTGTTTCTGACGATAATTTTTAGCTTTCAAGCGATTGATGCGTCGTTGCATTGGCCGTACTTCGTCTTTATGATTCTCCTTGTCTGTGGCCACATCACCGTCTTCATGCACCATTTTCTCAGTGTCGTCAACCACAATGTCGATCAGGTCTTCATATCCCTCAGCTGGTTGGAGGTCCGTAGTAATTTCTTCAGTAACCGATGGCCCAATCAGAGCTGGTAAAGAAAATAAATGTATATAAGCATGTGTTAGGTATGAAAAACACATTGATAGCAGTTAGCACTTAGTTTACAATCTAAAATATCATAATGGATGGTAAAAATGTACTATATATTATTTTTAATATATTACTTATTTTTTCAAAGTCTTATGAATGTTCAAAATATAATATCTGATAAAGTTGTTAAACAGACTTGTGCCTGATTCCAGTAGAATCAAATCAAATTCTATAATTGATTCAGTCTGTACTGGATTAAGAAGCAGATTCCATTCCATTGTCATCTGGGTGGAATTAAAATCTGGTGTAATCAATGATTTAATGAAAATGGTGGAATTGGAATACGAATCAACATCTATTTTCAGCCATTTTGTGTTTTAAAGGAAACCGACCACCTTCAGAAAATTTTCAGAACACGATTTGATTATATTTTGTTAATACAATTTATTTTTTCTCTTTTCAAAAATGGTCATACATTGTGCCAATTCAGGACAAGTTGTAATTATTCATTGTATAGTGTGCGTTTTTGATCTGCGCATGCGCCCAGCGCTGTTGACAGCGCCAAGACGGTACAGTATATCATATATGCGCTGCATTCCTTCGTCAAAAAGTCAAATATCAGGCTCAGGCTGGTCAATTTCAGTGAAGAAAACTTGCAGATAGGGGTTTCTCGACACAGGCTACAAAGCTGCTGTCTCAGTTCAAAACCCATGCTGAAGGTGCTCTATTTCCTTTAAGCAATATTATATAATAAGCAATATTAAGCAATGTAGTGATATTAAGCGGCATAGTGATATTAAGTGACATAGCGATTTTAAGTGGCAAAGCCATATTAAATCACATAGGATATTAGGCAATATAGCAATATTAAACGATATTAAGCGATATAGTGATATTAAGCAATATAGCGATATAAAGCAATATTAAGTGATATAGTGATATAAAGCACTATTGAGTTTGTAAGCATAAATGTAAATCAATTGCTATAAGGTACCTACAATAAATGAAAGATTTACTTAAGCAAGCTCAAATTTACCTGGTTTCTTTGCTGGAGGTGTTTGCTGTTGGCGCTTAGTTAATGGCCTCTTGCTGATTCCTGATGGAGGAGGGTTTGGCACATTGAACTTTGTTGGGACAGCCTGCTTCCTCAGACGCTTTGTTCCAGGGTAGAACATTTCAGGCTCAAAGTGAAGACTGCAGAGCCGGACATTGTTGTTCAGGTACTGGATGGTGAGGCCATCCAAATCCTGTCTCCTGGTGTTGACCACCCACTGCTTGCTTCTGCAATTGGAGACGGAATATAAACATATATGTAATGTGTTTCCTAAAGTTGTTAACCTTACTGCCATAATATATGCAGTGAGTTACATATAACAAGAGCATACATCACACAAGCTGCAATATGTCACTGCTGCCAGTATATAAATTAAATTATCAATATGCTATTTTTCACCTCAGATTTCCTGCTCATTCTCAATAATACTCTACATTCATGGGATACGAGCCAATGCTAGGTTACATCCTGATCAGACTTTGTCTACGAGTGGTACCTACAATAGCCCGCCCCAATCAGACGGACTGTAATTGCTACAAAGGTTAGGTCAGGTTTGATTTTTTATATAATTCCAGTGACATGATTCCTTGAAAAGAAATGTGGAGAATCATCTGGAAATATCTGTGGTAAGAAAGAGAGATATTCAGCAGTTACATGTCAGCTCGTGTGATGCCAGCGTTAGTGTTACCTTAAGTTATTTCTCAGCAGGATCGTCAAAGTTTTCTGTTTGAAACATCACCAAAAATATTCCTTTATTATTAATGTCATGCACATAATGGGACTTCCAAGGTTACCCAGCTATCACGGCTCGATCGTACACCCTGAACTCAATAATTGCTTAACTTTTTCAGCTCGGTACCATCATATGGGTACAACAAAAAGCACTCATAAAACCCATTTACCTGTCAGGGTCCTCAGGAAATCGATGGAATGATAATTCAGGACACTTGCTCTTTGAATTAGCACAATTTATGGCTCCGCACCACAGGCTGCTATTGCGTTGAGCCATGACGTCCGTCAAAGTCTATGACCTTGGAAATGAACGAGCCGTCTTCACACGCCGTCTTCGCTCCTTATCGAGACCAAGATCGAGACGAAATGACGCAGAAATGCGGCGGATACGTCAAATTGGCCCAGTTTCCAGTCCAGGCGTAGCCTTCGTCCATGGTAGTACTGCATAAAGTTTATTTTGTAGCTCTGTCAATCGATGAGCTTTAATAGCAATAGCCGTGTCATCTGCAAACAAGTAAAAGTGAGCTTGATTAGAAATGTTTGAAATATCATTAATATATATAATAAAAAGCAAGGGACCTAAAATTGAACCCTGTGGGACACACATTTCAACCTTTGCCTCTTCAGATAAATAAGAATTAATTAGAGTTCTTTGCTTTCTATTAGTAAGGTATGATTTTAATAGTTGGTGAAGTTTTCCTCTTATCCC
>JAXIVJ010012823.1:0-39093 GCA_036785665.1 Chirona hameri | reverse complement strand
GCGTCAATCCCCGTTTTCAATGTATCACAAATTTGGGTGATTTATTTGTACGTGTGCAGTGGCGGCGGATCGTAGTCTTGGATGGTGGGGGGGTGGGGGGGGGGGGGGCGGGGCAAAGAAAACCTGGGGGCCCCCATGGCCAAAGGCACCCCAAAAAATTGTGTTAAATGGTATTTCTTCGGATTTAGGCCAGTATATTTTGCAGAGCCTCTAAATGGTCGCCAAAATTACGTCGGACAGGCCCATGTTGAAATCTCAGGCCTTCTGAGGGCCTCCACAGGCCTACCGAGGGCCCCCTCAGGCCTACCAAGGGCCCCTCAGGCCTACCAAGGCCCCCTCAGGTCGACTGAGGGCCTTCTGTCGGCCTTAGAGGGCTCCTCGGGCTGGCTGGGGGCACGTCGGGCCCTCGGTCAACTTTTTGGAGGGCCCCTCTTACAAATGTATGGGGGGGGGGGTAAAATCATATGTTTGCCCCCCCCCCCCCATTTCTTGAGTGGGGGCAGTGGCGGCGGATAAGGGGGGGGGGGCAGCTGCCCCCTACCCCCTTATCCGCCGCCACTGCCGGTGTGCGCATGTATTATCACACTATTCAATTTTGAAATGAATCGTAATGCTGATAACTGCAAGTATTTACATTTATGGCTGAAATGCTCAATGATGTTCTATATAATTAATAGTCCATCACTCTTTATATCTTAATTTGCAATATCCTCCGCTTTTCATTATGTCCTTATTTGTTTCACATTGCCGATATCCAGGTGCGCGTTAGCGTAGCGCCTGAGGCCGCATAGCATGTATCTGCACATAGCATGTATCATAGCATGTATCTACACTCGTTAGCCCAGCTAACTGCTAGTCTTTACTCATCGACCTGGCCCTGACAACCATGCATGTACTGCAAATGTTCCTGCAATCCGATCTGACGAGCCCATTTAGGGAGCACGCGGTAAGAATACTGAGCAAACATATGTTGCTGCAATACCATGGAGGTACCTGCAATACTGCTGCAATACCCCTGCTGCAATATTGCTGTAATACCATGGAGCTGCAATACCATGGGTTTAAAAAATGTCGTATGTAGTGACAAAGGTTGTATGATTTGTTTATTGTTTATTTGTTTATTTGTTTATTAGTTATAAAACAACCACAGGCCGAAGCCCACTTACGGCTGTAGTCAAAACATACAACACACGCATCCTCATACATTCACGCATTCATACCTAAGACATGATGACAATGACAACAAATAGTGAACCAATATCCCGCTACCCTACGCAAAAGTAGGACAAGTGACTAAAAGTCAGCACCGCTGCCCCGCCCACGGGAATCAATACTTGCCTTCACTGCATGCAAACTTAAAAGCTTGCGACTTAAAAGTAGTTGAACAAAACAAACTTTTTTTTTGACACGGTATGTCTCATTGGTGACACAAGAAGGCGATATTAAAAAGTAATAATGAAACGGTATGCGTTTTACAGTTTGTTTCATTTTGTCCCTGGCACGAATACAATATTTATTTTAACGCTTAAAAGCGAGTAATTTGTATTGCACTTTTATTTTTCTGGTTCCATTCAACTACTTTGTTTTTATGTGTGCTTAAGAGTCATCTCTTTTAAGAGCCATCTCTTATTGGCTCAATCGTAAGAAACTCATGAGGGAATGAACTACACTTCCACACCCCCATGCCTGAATGATGAATAATTAAAACACAAATTTTGACACTGTTCTGCCTGACATAAATTATCTGCATATCATAATCAGCATCACCGGCCTGTAGTTTGTTCACGGGACCGCGACACATCGCGGCGCCGGTAGACGCGCGCCGTGTTGTACGCGAGAATTTACCCAGGTAGTAAACCCTTTACGAGCCAGCTTGGGTTTCTCGACGGCCTGCCAGATTGGTTGCAAAGCAGCGCGATGTTCAGTTTATGGGCCAGTTCAGAACTAACGGTTTGCCGGCGGGGCTGGAGCGACGAGAGGTCTCTACAATCACCGTCGCGCCGTACCCGGTATGATTACACGCACCTCGACCCGCCAGCGGGATTGCGAGGGGTGGGAGTCGGTGGAAACGAAGTGCAGGTACGGTGGTGTGCGGCTCCAGCCATTGTGCGTTCTTGCATCATCACGAAGTTTCAGGGGACTGGATTGCTTCTGAGGTGTCGCCATTTCCTGCATTTGCACAGTGACTTCACTTCATTGACCTAATGAAAGATAACGAGCAGGAAATGAGAACATGCATGAAGAATTACAAGAAATGTAGCATACTTTGGAGAAGTGTCATTTGTCATGTGCCTTCATTATGCCGTCATTAAGTGCAATGTGCCGAATTATGTTTGCGTAGTGAAACCGTTCACTCCATGATGCGACGCTGCGACACAAGTAACGGTTCATTCGTCACCGAGCTATCTACTGTTCTCGAAGCCGACGATGACTTATCATTGTTGACAATGCCATCCACTCAGCGCCACTCGCGAAGCTCCGAGAACGCCGTCTGATCGAGGCACCATCACATCCGGCGAACACCGGAAGCCGTCTGAGCAAACTTCCGCTCCGACGTCACCGGCCAGGTGCTGCTGCCCGGATCTCGGAACTCGGAGCCCGGATCTCGGAGCTCTGAGCCGGCGGAGTGACGGCGGAGTCAGACCACAGAGTCAGGGTCAGGAGTCAGACCACAGATAGCGCGACGTGGGAAGAGTGAGATAACGCTCCGGTATAAAGAGCGCACGGCTCTTCAGGTTGGAGGACATCAGTGGAGGCAGACAGAACGAGTCGACTGCAGCTCGGTAGCTCAGTGTGCTCCGAACGACGACATGAAGCGTCTGGTGAGTTGTTGACGAGTGGAGTCATGCAGACTCGTTACTCAGTCAGTGTTTTCATTTTTTGCACTGAATTGGTTTTACCTAGCAGTTCTATGGTGTAATGGTGCAAAATGGTTTGCCCACAGATGCACCAGTGAATTTGTAGTGCTTCAAATTGTCATGATACGTGTCGTAAATATTATCACAAATTAGTTTAATTTGTCTGGAAATTCCCACGGTAATTGGGAGGTGTTTGTTTTGAACATAAACTTTCAGTAAGCCTTACCTTCTCTAATACAACACCTGCATAGTTCATTGCCGTTAATTAAAATAACATTTATAATAAGAACGTGCTACATGCACTCCGTATACCATATCAGCGTCATGTTTTATTATAAGTGACAAATTGCAAATTATTTCGCCAGCTGAATTATTTCCACTGGCGGTTAGAACTAAGGGATGTCCTTGGAAGAGATTTAAGGTCAATGCTTGTCCAGTGGTCTCCGAAAAGAGCAATACACGCGCTCATTAGCATGCCGAAGTGGTGCATATATTCCGCTATTTTTTCACAGATATGTCTCGCTACCGTCATGATGGCTGCAACAGCAGCAGTCAGAAGACCTCTGGGTCTGAGCCAAGATGGTACCTACTGGCCTGAGAGGGCCCAGGGAGAGAGGCGTCCTCTTGGTCTGAGCCAGGACGGCACCTACTGGCCTGGAAAGGCCCAGGGTGAGAGGCGTCTTCTTGGTCTGAGCCAGGACGGCACCTACTGGCCTGAGAGGGCCCAGGGTGAGAGGCGTCCCCTTGGTCTGAGCCAGGACGGCACCTACTGGCCTGAGAAAGCCCAGGGCGAGAGGCGTCCTCTTGGTCTGAGCCAGGACGGCACCTACTGGCCTGGAAAGGCCCAGGGTGAGAGGCGTCCCCTTGGTCTGAGCCAGGACGGCACCTACTGGCCTGGAAGGCCCAGGGCGAGAGGCGTCTTCTTGGTCTGAGCCAGGACGGCACCTACTGGCCTGAGAAAGCCCAGGGCGAGAGGCGTCTTCTTGGTCTGAGCCAGGACGGTACCTACTGGCCTGAGAAGGCCCAGGGCGAGAGGCGTCTTCTTGGTCTGAGCCAGGACGGTACCTACTGGGCTGAGAAGGCCCAGGGCGAGAGGCGTCTTCTTGGTCTGAGCCAGGACGGTACCTACTGGCCTGAGAAGGCCCAGGCCGAGAGGCGTCTTCTTGGTCTGAGCCAGGACGGTACCTACTGGCCTGAGAAAGCCCAGGGCGAGAGGCGTCCCCTTGGTCTGAGCCAGGACGGTACCTACTGGCCTGAGAAGGCCCAGGGCGAGAGGCGTCTTCTTGGTCTGAGCCTGGACGGTACCTACTGGCCTGGGAAGGCCCAGGGCGAGAGGCGTCTTCTTGGTCTGAGCCAGGACGGTACCTACTGGCCTGAGAAAGCCCAGGGCGAGAGGCGTCTTCTTGGTCTGAGCCAGGACAGTACCTACTGCCTGAGAAGGCCCAGGGCGAGAGGCTTGGTCTGGATCAGACTGATGACGAAGTGGTGGCCCAGCCTGCAGCCGTCATCGAAGACAGCTACAACGGCGCTCACGGCTTCGGCATGTCCCGCAACCCGGCCTCCGAGGCCAACGCGCGCCAGTAGAGGTCAGGTCAGAGGTCATAGGTCGGGTCAGAGGCCTCCAGTGCCCCCGGAGGTGAACGATGAACGAACGATGAACGATGAACGACGTTGAGATGGAGCAGCGTCTACAGAGGCCTGACCAAACTCCGAGAGATAGCCAGCTAGAGACACTGCAGAGGCCTGACCAAACTCCGAGAGATAGCCAGCTAGAGACACTGCCAGAATATTGTATTCAGACGACATTCAATTATATTTAGGATTGTCCGTCGTTGAGCGACAACGCTTATGTATGTAGGCGCGGGATATGTTTTTAGCAACGAGTCTATGTTGTATACGGTGTATGAAGTTCCTATTATATCATAATATTATACTAATATATTTATGATTGTTATGTAATGTGGAGTCTCGTTATTGTTTCTCTAACGTATATTGTATACCCGCATTGATGGTCATTGAAGAATACACCAAATATTTGAAGCATTGGAAACGTTTGAGAGCAAGCATTTCAAATGTATAGCAGGCAAGTCACATGAGGCGTAAACCCATAATTGATTCGCCAATCAACCGTCTCTGAAGAACGCCTCATAACTGAACGAATGCCAGTCCGTCTTTGAATGGTGCTCACTCACTCCTAATGAACTTGAATGGTGCGATAAGTGTACGTTGACAATAAACATCGGCCACGCTGAACCATCAGCGAACTATCCAGCTTCATCTCTCATCTCACCTGGACTGTGCGGTACACAGGCGCGTCACCAAGGCCTACAGCAGCTGCTAGCGGTCACTTCCACTCCGTCTCTCAATCGAACCACCATGAATGTCATTTACAATATTAACGATCCCCCGACTTAGAGCTGCAGCCTGAGCTCGAGTCTGAGCCTCGCGAGTCGCGAGGCACGTCGAGTCACATGGCGAGCCTCGACCCGCCGCCGGCGGCGTGATGCGCGAGAAGCGAGGTGCGAGATACACGGGTCTGCGAGATACACGGGTATGCGAGATACACGAGTCTGTTATTCCAGGCGGCGCCCGACACGGTACCGGTGTGGTGACGTCATTAATCGTGTGCGGCCTACACGGCGCGCCGGTGTCGCCGATACGGGGCTGATGTCGGCCATCCATTACTCAGCGGCCAGAGGTGTCAACCGCCGAACCAGCCGCCCCGCCCGCCGCCCGCCTCCCGCCCGCCGCCCTCCGCCCTCCGCCCTCCGCCGCCCGCCGCCCGCCGCCCAGGTCCGCCGCTGGCCGCCCAGGTCCGCCGCCCGCCGCCCAGGTCCGCCGCTGGCCGCCCAGGTCCGCCGCTGGCCGCCCAGGTCCGCCGCCCGCCGCCCAGGTCCGCCGGCCGCCGCCCAGGTCCGCCGGCCGCCGCCCAGGTCCGCCGGCCGCCGCCCAGGTCCGCTGCGGAGGACGGCGGCGGACACGGAGCGAGGGCGGTGCTGCTTGCCGGACCCGTAAAGCGAAGCGTGCCAAGTCACCAATTGACCGGTCATTAGTTATAGGCTGCGACCGAGTGCTGCGTGGCGGCGGAACGCGCGGCTAAAGAATGTGCCCGACACGAGCTGGGCACAGAAGGGGTTACCATACCGGATGTCCGCCCAGCGCGCTGAGGAGGGGAAAGACAAGGTGGCTTTTATTCGGAAATAAAGGATATTCCGTGTAGTAACGCTAGGGTGATGTGATAGGTATTCATAGGTCCGGCAACATGGTGGCAGAGGGTCGCTTGCCCCCCCCCAACTTTGGGACGGGGGAGGGGGGGGGGGGGGGGGGGGGGGGCGCCCCCTATCTTTGTCGTGGTTGATCTTAACACTCCGTTAAAAAACTTATTTTTCATAAAGACATCAAAAGTGCGAGTTTGTTTTGCAGAATTCTGCAAACATCACACTTTTACTCATGTTTACCTTACTTTTTTCCTTTGTCAGCGAGGTTCTGTATAATAAACCTGATGGAAAAAGCCAGGAACGTCGCCACGGGGGGGGGGGGGGACTCCCCAGGATCGCTTTACCCCCCCCCCCCCAGATTAGCATGATGTTAACATCAGTCCGAGAGGAGTGGGGCCAAGCACCTGGCTGCCCCCCCCCCCCCCCACTCCAAATTGTGTGGCTTCGCCCCTGCGAGAGAAAAAAACACTTTAATTTAGTATCGGTCATGTCAGAAGCGTTTCCAAAGAAGTTTGTTGGGCAAGTTGTGAGATTCAGAGCGAGAGAATTACATTTTTTCTATTTGTTGGGTTCCTACCTGGAAAATCTCTTCTTTAACGTTAAAATGCCTTCAAATTGAGCAAGTTTTGTGTCAAATACAACGCTGGTGGGGCCAAAAACAAAGGTGGTGGGGCAATTATTGTCTTACCAACTTTGTCTGCTTGACGCGTCATTGTTCAAGGACGGATTCAGAACGACTAATAGGTGGTTTATATGCCAAATCACACAATGTCTCGGATTACCATAAGCGCTTGACAGATTTCGCTCCCTTAGGCTTTATAGGTGATTTAAAACACACTTTTATAGTTAAAGTTCCTTTCAATTCCTTTCAATCGAAAAACGTGCATTCCCCCCGATTTCAGCCGTTTTGGGGGGCCATGGCCCCTTTCATAGACCCGGGAACAGAGGAGGGAGAGGGAGTGCTTGCCCTCTCTTCTCCAGCTTCCGGACCGTTGCCCGTGTCGTTCAGAGTTTTTGATAATAAACTCTGAACTGAGTCGACGCAAAATTGGTTCAGGAGTCTTTTAAGACTAGCATCGAAACACTGCTTCCAGATTATCAGGAATGAAGAGTTTTGGGGACAGTGAGAAGACTTCGCAATCTATGTCACAACCCATACCATTCACATATTTTTCAGTATTATTCAATGTGAAAGGTCATTTGTTTCTGTAATGCCTAACTTCCCGTGAAGAATAAAGCGCTTTTTAGAAAATGATAAGATCAGCCACGCCAAATTTGTTGCCCCCCCCCCTCCCCAACAAATTTGGCGTGGCTGATCTTATCATTTTCTAAAAAGCGCTTTATTCTTCATGGGAAGTTAGGCATTACAGAAACAAATGACCTTTCACATTGAATAATACTGACAAATATGTGAATGGTATGGGTTGTGACATAGATTGCGAAGTCTTCTCACTGTCCCCAAAACTCTTCATTCCTGATAATCTGGAAGCAGTGTTTCGATGCTAGTCTTAAAAGACTCCTGAACCAATTTTGCGTCGACTCAGTTCAGAGTTTATTATATCGTAATAGCCCGGTATACTATCGATCGAAAATCGATCGAAAACAAAACACGTTGGTTTTGGTTGTAGGTATTTTCGACATTTGCCCTTGCACGCTTCCGTTAATTTGCGTTAATCACTCATCGGATTTTGCTCCATAGTGCATCGTGGTCCATTTCTCCTCCGGTCGTCCGGCAGGGCGGCTATGCGGACGAAATGATTTACAACAATCTTGTCTTAGTAGTAGTTGCTTAGATCTTCTTTAAAATCCGGAGTGGTTATTTTCGGCCGATTTATATCAGTTGTTTCGAGGGGACATGGCCCTATGCCCCCTCATGAATCCGCCTCTCGTCATGACGCCTCAAGGTATAGCTGCCAGTGACCCCGAAGCGGGGGCATGCATGATTGGAGTGAGCGGAGTCCCTATAACAAATATTTTGTCAATCTTCAGAAGGAAGACTTTTGTGAGGAGCGCTGGCCACTTGCTTCTGAAGATGTTTTCATGTTTCATGTTTATTGTGTCAGTTTTGCTACGGTTTCGTTGGATCTTGGTCAGAAGAAACACAAAAGACGCTGTGCTTAAATTTAAGCGCCAATTTTGAAATCTGAGCACTCTGTATTTTGGCCGCAATCTCAATACCAGTCAGCGCCAGCAGGGTGTTACATCGGTGTACCACTTGCCGTGAACCTGAAGCTTCTCCAAGATGGTCTCTGGCCTCAGGTACCTATATGCCAAAAGGTCAGAAGAGACCGTCTCGTGATGCAGCAAGATGGTGTCATAGCTTCCCCCCCTCCCCTGTGCATAGACAGACGCAGTGCGGCTGTCGTCGACGGATACATTTGACGGACATGCCATCAGCCACCTGACCGATCGAACGTGGCCCCTCGCAGTCCAGACTTATTTTCCCTGGACTATTAGTTCTGGTCGGTGGCGTTCACTGAATTTTCGCACAACCCTCCTGCAACACTCAACGTGCAATCGTGTACGCTCGTGGAGGGCTTCGCTCGATGGTTCTAACCGGAAGATATCTCAAATCAGGGGCGTGCGGTGCGGCATATCTTTCAGAGAAGAGCCGAAATCTGTTTCCGCAAAAACGGCACCAGTGTTGAAAGCTGATAAAATATACCTGTCCGACATTATTATAAATGAAAACGCTATTCGTTTTACGATCATGGTGATATATAATTATCAAGTATGAACATATATTTATTTTCATTTGCGTTTAAAATTAGCAATATTCATTATGAAAGACCCCGTAGGGCTCCAGTTGAAGTGAAAGTCGAAATCCGCCAGAGAAAAATTGGGTGGCTAGTCAAAATTGGTTTTGCCCCCAACTTTGAAATCGTTTCCGGGCTTCTGTAGGTATTAAAAACACAAACAACATTCGCAAAATTGTTCCCCCAAAGCTGCTCTAAACACTACCTGTTAAGTAGATCTTCCAGGCGTCTGTTATAGCGTTATTAACAGATTGCAAATTGGGAATTTCAGTTACCTCACAGGATCTGTGGACTGTGGACTGTGGAGCCTTCCATAGAGGTAGAACGAAATGCAAGGACTTTGCAAGTAGATCCTAGCAATCAGTAACATTTGAAAGCCACATCACAGAAGTGTGGCGCACCTGATGGCGGGATTTGCAACAATCACGAAACATTCTTAGATGTTCGGCACGGTCTTTCCATCGCGTTCCTTTCCTTTTGTTAGGGAATGGTTGCCCTAACAAGGTAGGGCTCGTGACACATTCACGTTGGCTATGATCCATTTACGCTTGACATGCTAGATCAATATTGGAAGCAATAGCCATTAACAACCTTCGTAAAAGCCACCTCCGAAATAGGGAATCGTGCCTACAACAGAAACTGTTATGTCTTGGCAACCTGTGGCTTGGAATCTACGGGTAAGTTTGGCTATTCGTCGTGTCATTTCTCGCCTCCAGCGCCCTCTCTTTAGCTGTTTGGCTTCGGTAATTAACTCACATTACCGCCACTTGAAGTTTGCCAATTGTGTTAGGTGTGGAAATTTATGAAACGTGTAATTAAGGAGGCTGGTCGTTCCCACGTCAATATTCGCAAATTGGGTTTGCACAAGCTGTCGACCTAATTGCCACGGACAGGCGGGGGTGTTTTATTCACAGCATAACAAGACTACCGACTGGTATGACAAACAATATCAAAAGTGGTTAATTCGCCAAACGAGGCAAAATGGCAACAGCAGCTGTCTCTGCAATCATAACAATGAATTATGAGTGGCGCATTGCATGCCACCGTCAGTTAAGCGAGTATGTTTGTCGACCCAGCATGATCCAGGATTTCGCTGCAATGCTAATTGTTGTGAATATTCATGCACGAGAAATGCCAGATGGCTCATGGCTCTTGTATGAGGTGATCGTTGATTACTGCATTCGCCGGTAAATGTGTTAAATTAAATTAACGTGTCCAGCACGAGCACGCAATCCCTTGGTGTATTTGTTTTACGTGCACGCAATCGATGGGCACACATGCATGACAATGATGCAGGTGAATAAAGCACAGGTTATATATGACCAGCGACTATCGCATGGTGACTGAACATGACCAGCGACTATCGCATGGTGACTGAACATGACCAGCGACTATCGCATGGTGACTGAACATGACCAGCGACTATCGCATGGTGACTGAACATGACCAGTGACTATCGCATGGTGACTGAACATGACCAGCGACTATCGCATGGTGACTGAACATGACCAGCGACTATCGCATGGTGACTGAACATGACCAGCGACTATCGCATGGTTACTGAACATGACCAGCGACTATCGCATGGTGACTGAACATGACCAGCGACTATCGCATGGTGACTGAACATGACCAGCGACTATCGCATGATGACTGAACATTAAATTCCACCAACACCTGGGATGGCTGATCATTGATCAAGGTGAAAGAAACATCCTCTGAACTGAAACTAGCTAATATAACTCCCGATATTTTTTTGGCGGTTTATGGGGCAAATCATAAAATGATAACTTTGATGACCTCAATATTGACCTGAGCCAAAAATGAAAAATAGTTTCGACATGACTTTTGACGACCCATAGAACGTTATTGTTGGGTTTCCACCAACTCGCCAAGGGATTCAAGTATGAGAGTGGCGTACAGTCGCCTGAACCCCCTTTCCCAGAACGCATAACAATTGTTCACGTCTAACCGTAGTTTATAAGAGGAGTTGTGTAGTAACCAGCGATAGACGTCAACAACTACTTGTATATTTCGTGCATCCTTTTCCATTCCAAGGGCTAACGTTTTATATTCCAGGGGTTACTGCTTAGTACTTCGGTAGGATCTGCACCGAGTAAGATGATAAAGCAATAGGGATTGAGGAATCAAGAAGTGAAACGACTGAAATTCCGTTTATCTTCGCCTGATGATATCGTTATAGAGTCGGAAATGAATGACTTTTCAAAATTATTGGGGTGATTGTTAACCTTCCTCATTCTATGTAAAATAAGTCGAAAAATGTTATAACTATATTTGGTTTTGCTTTGGGCCTTCTTCCGTGGACTGCCAGTAGGGATAGACAATATATTTTGGACATTATTTCGACTTATTTTACATAAAATGAACGTAATCTTTAACAAAATAATCGTAATAACTCTGGTCACATTGCTCAGATTAACGCACAATAAAATACAAAACTTATGAACCAGGCCATAGCCTCATGAACGCTGTGTAACAGCTAAAATTGTTGTTTTAGTGTGTACAGGATATGCTGGCTCCATCTGAGGCCTGGATCCCACCGGCAGATCCAAGACAACCAAAAGTCGTTGGTTTCGAGGGGTCGTCCGGCACTATTCTTCAACTCATCTGACTACATTTGTTTTGTATTAAGAACTGCTTTAAAACAAACTCTCCTCTGTGCAAGTTACTAATATTTGTTTTGTTTATGTAAAGTCAGGAAATGTGTTAATTTACGGCCAATTTCAGTCGCTTGAATGAAACTTTGGCACAGATGGGCCACATTCGGTTCGACCCTGTCCGCCCCCCCCCCCCCCCCCCCTCCCGAACCGTTTTGAAAGATCGACAAGATCGACACCGAAAGATCGACACACCGCTGCAGGTATGGGTCGGGTGTAGCTGACCGCATTGTTCTGTTTGCCGTGAGGTGTAGGTACTGCATGAGGAACATAGCTGCTCGTCTTCACATCAGTATGGTGCGTTCATGCTGCACGATGCCGAACAGAGACGGCGTATTGCTAATCGTCTTTGATCAATCATGCTATTCGTTAGTCTGAAATCGATGATGCCCTTGCTATTTTCACGGCATGAACAAAGAGCGCTAAACACCATCCATTGAGGCTGGAGGCTAATGACCACGCATCGATGCAAAAGCTATAATTGACTAGCCGTCGTGCCTTGCAAAATACCTTTATAACAGTATCCACGTGTCAATTAATTCCACTAACGTGATAGAGGTAAATTAGTACACCCATTGGACGTTTTCTCTAAGCAACGTTGAATATGTATTAGCTGGCTCGCAACCATAACCTTTCTCAATTGTATAGCGCTTTGTTATCTGTACAGGAAACGCCGATACGAACATTGATTGGCTTTTACATGACCAGCATTATAACCATTAGCCAACGATAGCATGTTTCTGAGATGGCCGTATCGCCATTTAAGTGAACTGACTAGCCGGTCGAACCGCGCTGATCTGGTGTCCACAAATAGGCCCCTAGACGATAGCTGGTGACACTGAAGCCCAAGCCCGACTGATATCTCCTCACTACACATTGCTAGGCATTCTCAGATCGTCCTGTACCGACAGTTAGATCGTCCCTGTTGGTTCACCGACACCAAACAACCGAATACCACAGCAACGAGACCAGACCAAACTCGAATATCGATCCCAAATCGCCACCGAATGCCTGTTTACACCCACCACCGCCGCCCATTGTCAGTTGTGACATCTGCGGCGCGGCGGTGGCGATCTGGGCGCCCATTGTCGGTTGTGGCATCTGCGGCGCGGCGGTGGCGATCTGGGCGCGCGCGGGCGCGGCAGCCGGCGGCCGCCACAGAAGCCGCGACAGCACGCTCCGTCAGTATCCATCAGGTGACCCCTGGTGACCTCATTACGCGGACTTCGGCAGCTGACATCGGCCAATTAGAAATCAATTAACAGACGGAGGCGGCCGGTGGCGGCGGCGGCGGCGGTGGCGGCGGCGGAGACGGCCGGCGGCGGTGGCGGCGGCGGCGGAGGTGGTGGTGGCCCGTGGGCCGGGGCAGATGCAGATCCACTCAGATACGTCATACGGAGGTGACGCTGACCGTTAGTTCGTTATTGCGGGACCAGTACTCGCCGGCCATCAGTAACATGCAGAAGTGGCCGTGTCAGAGGGACGTGGTTAATGGACGATGACTTCCAAACGATGTGGAGGAGCCGAGGAGGCATCGCAGGATTAGCTGTGAACGGCACAGCAGGGCGGAAACCTGCTGGGAGCGGATGAAGGGACGCTGATACGCAAGCCAGCAATGAGCCGGATTATGTACACTGTTTTGTTGTGACCACTGGAAACAGTGACTATACTTTCAGTGAAATAGACTGGATGACGATATGCAGCGTAACAAAATCGATTTGTTCGGTTTATGTCCTGATCAGCCCAATACCAACAGTGGGCGCAGTAAGTTGTGCATGGCCGGCCTATAGAAGATACTGCACCTATGGTCGGCCTATAGGAGATACTGCACTCTCACTTCATGGCCGGCCTATAGAAGATACTGCACCTATGGCCGGCCTATAGGAGATACTGCACCTATGGCCGGCCTATAGGAAATACTGCACACTCACTTAATGGCCGGCCTATAGAAGATACTGCACCTATGACCGGCCTATAGGAGATACTGCACACTCACTTCATGGCCGGCCTATAGAAGATACTGCACCTATGGCCGGCCTATAGGAGATACTGCACTCTCACTTAATGGCCGGCCTATAGAAGATACTGCATCTATGGCCGGCCTATAGGAGATACTGCACTCTCACTTAATGGCCGGCCTATAGAAGATACTGCACCTATGGCCGGCCTATAGGAGATACTGCACTCTCACTTCATGGCCGGCCTATAGGAGATACTGCACACTCACTTCATGGCCGGCCTATAGCAGATACTGCACCTATGGCCGGCCTATAGGAGATACTGCACTCTCACTTCATGGCCGGCCTATAGGAGATACTGCACACTCACTTCATGACCGGCCTATATGAGATACTGCACACTCACTTCATTGCCAGCCTATAGGAGATACTGCACCTATGACCGGCCTATAGGAGATACTGCACACTCACTTCATGGCCGGCCTATAGAAGATACTGCACCTATGGCCGGCCTATAGGAGATACTGCACCTATGGCCGGCCTATAGGAGATACTGCACTCTCACTTCATGGCCGGCCTATAGAAGATACTGCACCTATGACCGGCCTATAGGAGATACTGCACTCTCACTTCATGGCCGGCCTATAGGAGATGCACCTATGACCGGCCTATAGGAGATACTGCACTCTCACTTCATGACCGGCCTATAGGAGATACTGCACTCTCACTTCATGGCCGGCCTATAGGAGATACTGCACACTCACTTCGCAAGCAGTAGGACTGAGTAGGGCGTAATCAATCGTGAAATCCATAAAGATGTTAACGCAATCGACTGGAAGCAGAACATTTATTTGACGCAGAAGCTGAAAGCATTGCTACATTGTTCAGAATAGTGGTTACCCCTACTCATTTCATCTCATTTCATACGTCGCTAAAAAAAACAGGAAAATACACACCTATGCTGCATTCAATGGACATAAATTATGTATTAGGTCCTTAAATTTGCAAGTCAGAAATTCCTTTAATAGCCGTTTTCACGAAGGATTTTACGTTTGGGGCGATTGGGGCGTTTGGGGCGATTGGGGCGTTTGGGGCGTTTGGGGCGATTGGGTCTATAGCTCGTAAGAACAAGACTTTTCCCGGTTATTTTTGGTATCAATCGCAATTTTATGAATTCATGAATAAGTATATGCTCTTACAATGCAATATTTCCCGTTAGTTTGCTTTGAATATTCAAATTCAGGAGCAAATCTGGCAATTTTGTGTTGTGTTAGTTCCTTCTACAAAACATACCGCAAACGCCCTAAAAATAGGCTAAAAGTATACTAGGTTTGATTAAATAAAATACGCAATTGACAGTTAGTTAGGGCAAAATTGAAGATATTAATGACAAAGAAATATAATATTATGATGAAAAATGCAATCTAATGTCAAAAGCACAGACAGGCCTTAACCCTATTTGTAACAGAGGGGGGGGGGGCGGATTCCGCCCCCCCCCCTCATCTTTTTCGCAGATATCTTCAGAACGGCTGGGAGCAGGCCCATGAGATTTTGGGACTTTTCATAAAATTGAATACCGCATTTGGAGTCAAAATTTTGAGTTCTTAACCTGAACAGAGGCGGTTCCAGAGTACAGTTTTGGGTGGGTTCGGAGGCGATATTTGGCGATAATACGGAAATGCGATCTTCACGGTTTCTTCGTAACTGCCTCAAATATGAAGGAGTTACATCGGTTCACGGTGATTGCAACAAGTGAAAATTAGTTGATGTTAATGAAATATCATTAAAACTTCATGGCAGAGGCGGTTTCAGGGGCTTGAAAAGGGGGGGGGGGGGGGGTCCAGGAAGTATTCAATGCTTGGCGGGAAGCAAATAGAGCAATTTAAGGGGCATTTATAGTTATCAAGATGTAAAAGATAGCTTCTGATTCCATTATTTGCATAATGTATTACATATAGAGTTTCAGGGGCGTGTTCAGGCACATGAAAAAGGGGATGACTGGCTTGGTGATGACGATATGCCAGCGATAACGGCGCAATAGACGGTTAGCTTATAATTATATATGCACATATGAGGCCAGGAAAGGGAATAGAGTCATTTTTTTTGCAGAGGCGCGCTCAGAAATGGAAGAAAGGGGGTCATATTATTGCAAGGAAACTAAGAGGCATGGGCGTACAATGGCATGGCATACTGTAGTTTTCGGATGAAACACGCACCACAGGCTACTCTACGAACGATTATAAGATAATAGGCGAGTCCAGGTAGGGTAAAAGGGGGGTAAGCAATGTTAATTGAAGTTGTAAGTGAAATAGTCACTGTTGACTAGTTAGTATCATAATAGCGGATAATATACTTATCAAAAGGTATTGAGCCGCCCCAATTTGGATCCTGGATACGCCTATGATGAAGTACAACATGCAAAAAGGAACTATCTACGATCAGTAATATATTTATAGTGCTGGGTAGCAACTTGTCTGCGGTTCATATTTTTCCCCATTTTACCCCATTTTTCACTAACCTGGTACCGCCTATGGCAAAAATATGATTTTTAACTGTTTTGTCTAATGTCACAATCACATACCATTTCATTTATTAAAAAAAAACATCAAAAAATGGTTGTATTACGCATTTACTTCACCCCAATATTGAGTGACCTGCATACGCCTATGATTTTTGAATTTTCAAACGCCACTGTTATATATCAATTCCCAATTCAATCTCTATCGATTCGTATTAATTGTGTTAAAATCGGTCGATAAACATGAAAGCTATGTTGGATCAAAAATACCACTAAAATTTGTGATTTTTGCCCCCCTGTTGCCCCCCTATCAAAAAATTAGATTTTTTATTATTATTTAGAAATGTAGATCGTGTTGAGGGGAACCAAACGCTGTTTCATTTTTGAAAATCGGACGGGTAGATCTCGAGATCTCAGGGGGGGGGGGGGGGTGGAATCCGCCCCCCCCCCCCCCCCTGTTACAAATAGGGGTAGCCAGGAGCCTGTTATTAATAGGGTTAATTCATCGTCGCCCCGTCCCGCTGAGATCGTCCAATTTAGAGCGGTAACTTCGTTGGTTTCTGAAAACCGGAACAATCCTTACTCATTTATTTAAGCAACTAATCACACCAAATGTTCTTGATTTGATCAATTGATTAATTGATGAATCTCATAAAAAGCTGAAATAACCTCAGAAAAGCACTTATAAACCCATGAAACATGCGGGCTTTCTGCAGCCACTGGTACTGCAAACTCAAAAATGGCGGCTCTAGATCGAACAGACGGCATGGCTGGGCGCAGACCACGGCTCTGCACATGCGCAACGTGACGTCAGGCGACCGGCTGGCTCGTCGCCATGGTAACGGGCCGGCTGGCGCCGGAGTCACGTGGTCGCCATGGTTACCGGGCGGCGGCGCCTGCGCGGAGCCAGCGCAGAGCCGGAGCCAGCATTCTCGTCATCTTACAACACATGATCAAAACGAAATCGCTAATTATAATTAATCCTTGCTATCAAAAAGGAATATGACTGAAAATATGAATGGACTAATTCATCTAGTTTTCATTGAAATAAGCCATTATTCCTGAAAATCATGTCGTTGCAAAATATGACCATTTCCCGAACCCCGCACATCAGGGATTCGAGCAAGATGGAGTCTCACCAAACGCCCCAAACCACCACAGCCATCTGGCATCACCAGAGCTAGTTTAAGATTAAATTTTTAATTTTAAGTAAACTATGGTGTTATCATTAAAATGGAATTTCCAGAAAAATGCATCAATTCATAAAGTTGCGATTGATATCAAAATCACCGGGAAAAGCCGTGTTCTTACGAGTTATAGACCCATTTACCCAAAACGCCCCAATCGCCCAAATCGCCCCAATCGCCCCAAACGCCCCAAACGCCCCAAACGCCCCAAACGCCCCAAACGCCCCAAACGCAAAATCCTTCGTGAAAACGGCTAATTAGTGCGCGGTGATGTTCAGACCGAGCTCAGAGGCTATCGCATTAAAAGCATATACTATCGATCATAATGCCTTGGAACTTCACATATTTGAAATATATACTTTTAATATGCAGCTGTTTGAAATGTTCTGCGCCGTGCAAAGCTTGGCATGCCTAATACACCTGTGTGTGGCTGGTGAGACCCGGCGACTTGGCATGCCTAATACACCTGGGTGTCTGGTGAGACCCGGCGACTTGGCATGCCCAATACACCTGTGTGTGGCTGGTGAGACCCGGCGACTTGGCATGCCTAATACACCTGTGTGTGGCTGGTGAGACCCGGCGACTTGGCATGCCTAATACACCTGTGTGTGGCTGGTGAGACCCGGCGACTTGGCATGCCTAATACACCTGTGTGTGGCTGGTGAGACCCGGCGACTTGGCATGCCCAATACAGCTGTGTGTGTCTGGTGAGACCCGGCGACTTGGCATGCCCAATACACCTGTGTGTGTCTGGTGAGACCCGGCGACTTGGCATGCCCAATACACCTGTGTGTGGCTGGTGAGACCCGGCGACTTGGCATGCCTAATACACCTGTGTGTGGCTGGTGAGACCCGGCGACTTGGCATGCCTAATACACCTGTGTGTGGCTGGTGAGACCCGGCGGCACATCCAGATGCCAATAGACAAGACATCATTAGCCGTTTTCACGAAGGATTTTGCGTTTGGAGCGTTTGGGGCGTTTGGGGAGATTGGGGCGATTGGTGCGATTGGGGCGTTTTGGGTAAATGGGTCTATAACTCGCAAGAACACGGCTTTTCCCGGTGATTTTTTTTTAATATCAATCACAACTTTATGAATTCATGCATTTTTCTGGAAATTGCATTTTAATGATACCACCCTAGTTTATTTAAAATTAACAATTTCATCTTAAATTAGCTCTGGTGATGCCAGATGGCTGTGGTGGTTTGGGGCGTTTGGTGAGACTCCATCTTGCTCGAATCCCGGATGTCCGGGGTTCGGGAAATGGTCATATTTTGCAACAACATGGTTTTCAGGAATAATAGTTTATTTCAATGAAAACTAGATGAATTAGTCCATTCATATTTGCAGTCATATTCCTTTTTGATGGCAAGGATTAATGATAATTAGCGATTTCGTTTTGATCATTTGTTGTAAGATGACAAGAATGCTGGCTCCGGCTCTGCGCTGACTCCGCGCAGGCGCCGCCGCCCGGTAACCATGGCGACCACGTGACTGGCGCCAGCCGGCCCATCACCATGGCGACGAGCCAGTCGGTCGCCTGACGTCACGTGGCGCATGTGTAGAGCCGTGGTCTGCGCCCAGCCATGCCGTCCGTTCAATCTAGAGCAGCCATTTTTGAGTTTTCAGTACCAGTGGCTGCAGAAAGCCCGCATGTTTCATGGGTTTATAAGTGCTTATAAGTGCTTTTTCTGAGGTTCTTTCAGCTTTTTATGAGATTCATCAATTAATCAATTGATCAAATCAAGAACATTTGGTGTGATTCGCTGCTTAAATACATGAGTAAGGATTGTTCCGGTTTTCAGAAACCAACGAAGTTACCGCTCTAAATTGGACGATCTCAGCGGGACGGAGCGACGGTGAATAAGGCCTGTCTATGCTTTTGACATTTTATTGCATTTGTCATCATAATATTATATTTATTTGTCATTAATATCTTCAATTTTGCCCTAATTAAGTGTCAATTGCGTATTTTATTTAACCAAAGCTGATTATCTAGTATACTTGTTAGCCTCTTTTGGGGCGTTTTCGGTATATTTTGTAGAAGGAACTAACGTAACCCAAAATTGCCAGATTTGGTCAAGAATTTGAATATTCAAAGCAAACTAACGGGAAATATTGAATTGTAAGAGCATATACTTATACATGAATTCATAAAAGTGCGATTGATACCAAAAATCGCCGGGAAAAGCCGTGTTCTTACGAGCTATAGACCCATTTACCCCAAACGCCCCATTCGCCCCAAACGCCCCAAACGCCCAAACTCCCCAAACGCCCCAAACGCCCCAATCGCCCGAAACGCAAAATCCTTCGTGAAAACGGCTATTGACAGATCTCGTGACGGCCTCGATCCATTGCAATAGCTTCGGTGTGTCCTTGTCACACCGTCACACTGACGTGTAGAACATCAATGCATACACGTCACACTGACGTGTAGAACATCAATGCATTGATGTCAGACATATGTTAAGGTAGTTCATATAGGGTCACCTCGGAATGACTGTTGTTGACCGGAAAACTAGGTTGACCTTACCTTCAATGCACTCATCTTATGATGTGAAGCTCTCGTTTTGCTCGCCCAGAAGCAGAATGCACTCACACAAAACCCTATTGTTCTTTCACGTAGCCATAGTCATAAGGGAGCTGTAATGAGACTCAAATGGGCATGCAATAATAATAAGCAGGGTTAAGCACCTCAAATAGTCCACTAGTCTTCGTGCTAATCACATTATGATATAGCTTCCCCTCATAATGGTGATAAATAACTGTCTCATTATGATAATGACCGTGCAGCATTGTCCTTTCGCACGCCTCCCATTGTGGAGGTCCGGGTGGCCGGAGATCACAGCAGGTCATTAACGCACACGCACACACACACACACACACACACACACACACACCATTATCGGCAGCGTGCAGCACGACGTCACCAGAGTGCGTGACGTCACTGGCGCGTGCCGGGTGTCGGCCCCTGAAACTCGGCTAGGAAGGCAAGCAGGCGGGTCGGTGTTCTTGATAAAACCTGCATGACAGTGTTATTGAACTGTTTGGTATGAGCTTGATAAATGTATTTATTTTTATTTCATTTATCGTTACAAATTTTCAAAGTGATGCCTTCCTTGCAATTGATTGAGTATCTTCTATTTTCAAATTATATTCCTAATGCTACATTCGACAAAGAATATCCAAAGCTGTGATCTGGTAAGTTTTCATAGTAATGTGCCGTGTATTTTCTGATGTGATTAAGCCCAATAGGCAATTAGCTGAAGCTATTCCTCGCCCATATTTTGTCATTTGTGTTCTGAGCTTCCGATTTGGTTACGTTTTACATTATTGCCTAGTTCAATTACCACAACTTCCATGCCATGCATATTGTAAATCAATTAGTTAAGATTCAATTCTTCTGCCCAAAGTAACATAAATTGCATTTGCATAATGTGTCATCAGGTATGTACATATGTACATGCTTCTTAAGTAGCATATGTTATGGATAAGATAGCTAATTGGCCTTTAGTTGTTTTATTGTATATTTGTGACCCCTCAAAATGAATTAGTTGTTTCAGCAACCTTGATGCCGAAGTCCAAAAACGACTAATAGCCGTTTATTTTCTGGCCTTAATATAGACTGCTAAAGCGCCCTGTTGGGCCCCTCATATTTTGTGACATAATTGGCATACGCTTTGTACAATGTTGCGTGTGATATGGTCTGCTGAGGGAAACTCCCAGGCCAGTGCAGCCAGGTCGATCCCAGGTCCCAGGCCACTGAAACTCCCAGGCCAGTGCAGCCAGGTCGGTCCCAGGTCCCAGGCCACTGAAACTCCCAGGCCAGTGCAGCCAGGTCGATCCCAGGTCCCAGGCCACTGAAACTCCCAGGTCACTGCAGCCAGGTCGGTCCCAGGTCCCAGGCCACTGAAACTCCCAGGTCACTGCAGCCAGGTCGGTCCCAGGTCCCAGGCCACTGAAACTCCCAGGTCACTGCAGCCAGGTCGGTCCCAGGTCCCAGGCCACTGAAACTCCCAGGCCAGTGCAGCCAGGTCGGTCCCAGGTCACTGCAGCCAGGTCGGTCCCAGGTCCCAGGCCACTGAAACTCCCAGGCCAGTGCAGCCAGGTCGGTCCCAGGTCCCAGGCCACTGAAACTCCCAGGCCAGTGCAGCCAGGTCGGTCCCAGGTCCCAGGCCACTGAAACTCCCAGGTCACTGCAGCCAGGTCGGTCCCAGGTCCCAGGCCAGTGCAGCCAGGTCGGTCCCAGGTCCCAGGCCACTGAAACTCCCAGGCCAGTGCAGCCAGGTCGGTCCCAGGTCCCAGGCCACTGAAACTCCCAGGTCACTGCAGCCAGGTCGGTCCCAGGTCCCAGGCCACTGAAACTCCCAGGTCAGTGCAGCCAGGTCGGTCCCAGGTCCCAGGCCACTGAAACTCCCAGGCCAGTGCAGCCAGGTCGGTCCCAGATCCCAGGCCACTGAAACTCCCAGGCCAGTGCAGCCACAGTCCCGAAACAAGCCATACATCAAATACGTCTTGCAGACTTAAAGCGAAATAAAGACATCTTTCCAGAAAAATGGAGTTAGCACATGACATTGGAAGAGAAGACAAACGTATATGTCAATTCATTCACATTAAGCATTCAAATATCTCTAACCGAAGTTATTTCAATTTGAAAACGCTTAAGCGTTCCGCAAACGCCACGACACGACAACGGTATCGGGAAGTGCTTGGCACAATTGTTTTGTACTTAAATGCTTTTCCTGTCATTGTTAATTTATATATCTTTTTTTAAATAAATTTAGCCCGAACCTTTTCAATGGATGGGTTTCCGAGGTAAGCATAGCCACGCGCTAAGCATAGTTGCGCTGGCCCTGAACCCTACCATCCGATCGCGAAGAAGTAGCCGGCAGAATTTAGAAGCGAAAGTTTTACCTGCCCGATATACCTGGACACGGTCCGCCCCGCTCACTGACGTCACCTGACCTTGAGTACGACCACTGCCACCGGGCACAAGCCATCCCAGTCAGGAGCAAATAGCGAGCGCCGAAGCGACTCGAACTCGGGCTGCAACTACCGGGAAAGGTCAGAAACCCAGCACTCTCCCACTGAGCTACAGGGGCGGACAAACATAGTTCATCATTAACTCTGAAATGCGCCTTGTCTAACGTTACTGTTGATTTGGATTAGCTCAATCATCTTTTTTTCAATTAATAAAAAAGTGTTCGAAAATTGCTCTTCACTTTGGTAGCCCATATACCCTTGGTATTACGTAGCAGCAATATATTTTTGGACGTTCCGATTTCTGGTGCATGCAGTTCGTTTGTAGCATTTGAATATAACAACACAAAAATGTTGACATCATTTAATTATTTGCAAACATTGGTCTAGTTGACAGAGGACCTTGCCTCCGCTCAGTAATTACCATTTACATTTTGTTATATTTCAATAATATAATTAAATTCAAAGTATTGGAAAAATACATAACATTTAGTAGCATTTAGTACAGAGCATTATGCCACGGCCACTAAGGCTAATCACTGAATCACGGAATCAATTGGACTCCCATTCGTATGTATTAGTATTCGTATACGTATTTCAAAATAGTTTGTTACTTCCCATATCTTCATTGTGTAGCCAAGTTATTTTTTTGGGAACGCCAACAATACGCTATTTATCCAAGTCTGCGGAACAGCATCATCTCTTTCTGCAGACAAAAGTGCGCCGTATTGTGAGGAAGACGGAAATCAGCGTCAACACAAGCGGCGAGGCGTCTCGAACCCTGCTGTGTCCTCTCCCACCTCCCCCAATAAGGCGGACGTGACCCCCCACCGCCGCGCCTCGTCCGGGGATGGGGCAAGACGGCGGGCTGGCCACATTTCTGGCCCCAGTAAGTTTTCCCGCCGACCGGCAATGGCCGCCCTCGCCACGCCGGAAATGATGGCCGGCCGTTCCGCGCCGCTGCGCCACGAACGTCGCTGTGCGGCCATCGGTGGCGCACCGTGACGCCGCCGCTGCGGGGGTCAGGCCCACCGGCGGTGGCTCGGCGGGGGCCGGCGGCCGCGCACGCCACCGACTCAACATGGCTGACACAGGGCCGAGGGGGCGAGGGGGCGAGGGGGCGAGGGGGCGAGGGGGCGAGGGGGCGAGGGGGCGAGGGGGCGAGGGGGCGAGGGGGCGAGGGGGCGAGGGGGCGAGGGGGCGAGGAGCGCAGGGAACGGAGGAGATGGGTAAGCTCAGCGTCGCCCAGACTACTCTGATGTCTATGTTCTATTGAACAACAACCCCCGGCAGAGTTTGAATAGAAACACATATTTATGTTTCGCGTATACGCCTTGTTTCGACAGCGGCAATGGAGTTGAGAACACAAATGCATGTGGGGCTTGGCAGCAATTTGGAGTGGTATGTGGGCAGGATTTATACCTTTTTGGTTAATTCTTAGCTGAAACGCTATCCGCTATAAGTTGTTGTCTAGCTTTGAATATGCAGCCATGCTTATTAGGGTGTTTCGTTACATGATGCAATTTAAAATGCATATGATTAAGCCATATCGCTCTTCCCCTGCCTCTACCTCACAAACTGGATTAAAAAAGAACAAACTCGCATGTATTGATCAACATTTACTGGTCACACACATTTAACAGCTCACTACTCTCAAGCCAGCACAATGGCACCTTACGCCACTTGTACTCAGTTAAAGGGACTCCCGTCTCCCACCTTCCCAAAAGTTGTCAAACGTACGCCGCTTGTGGTGCAAAATATGAAGTAATTGCTGCCGAACACGATTATGACATTTGTTTCTCGCAAACAGTGCTCCATTTCATAAAAAAGTTAAGTTTTAATATTTGGGTTGATGACGTCATATTGAGCTCTAGAGAGCTATACAGAAATCCTTTACGCTGCCAAAGTATGGTTTTCTTTTTTGTTCTCTGGTGTTAACGTGGGGTGTTGTGCGTCGTTGGGATCGAGGGTGGGGCACTCCTAGTCACCTGCTCATGGGTGGCGGCCTAGAAAAAAGAAAGAAAAAAGTGCCCGCGTAAGTATTGCTAAACCATCACAGCCCCGCTAACCTGTCAGAGAAGTTGTGCAAAAGTCGAACATGTCCCTTGGGGTGACGATCTGGTTGTTTGTCGGCCTCTGAAGACTCGCTCGCGCAGTGAGCCTTTTAACAGTTCCCCGTACCTCGTCACAGGGGCTCTTGCCGTAGCACGCCGCAAAGAAGTGCCAGGTGCATTTTAATTGGAAATCACCTTCGTGGAGGCACCATGTTTCGGAAGTTGTATTTGTTTTTGTATTGTGCGGTCGAACCGTCAGTGAAGTAGTGAATCTTTTCTAGCGATATATTTTCTCTCTTTAATATCTCGATCACTTTTTTAAACGCTTACACAGTCGGTTTTGTGCCGAGTACAGTCCTAATGACGCAGAAACTCTTTGCAATTATTTTCTCGTCTTCCGCCATATACGCCACGAATGGATGCACAGTTGCTTGGGCCGTGTCCCAATGAAATCCCTAGACTGCGTCTTGAATTACGAAAGAGTAGTCTCTGAAAAAGCGGTCGCCCGGACGAGGCAGCGCGCGACCCAGCCGCCGCCGCGCCGCGCGGCGGCGGGATACCGACACGCCGTGCTTGCTGAAATTGGTGCTATTGGAAGGCCCACGACGGTTTTCATGTACAATTGGGTTAAAAAACACGAGGAATCCAAATATGGCATACATTTTAAAATTCATTGACTCATGTTTTTTGGAAACCAAATTTTAAAATTTTGAAGCTCAAATTTTAAATGATTTTTTTTTGGGGGGGGAGGGGGGAACTATGTAAATATAAAAAGAGATGTGCTCACTCTCATCTGTTTTTTGAAAGTTGGATCTGTGATGAATAGTTTTCAAGATAAAATCAGAAAAAAATCACTTGTCAAAAGTTGACCAACAGCGATCACTGATAACTCTGAAACCGTAGCTCGAAATGCTCTAATTCCCTCAGAATCGTGTTTAGGGCTAGAGAAAATCCCCTAGCCAAGTTTTCGTCGAAATTTGAGGTGGTCAGGTAACATCATTCGTGGGAGTTGGCATGGAATACCCAGCAAAAATTAGCCTGCCTAAGCATTGATATTTATCATGAAGGAATATAATGTTTCATGCACTCTATCTTTTGCGAATAAGTACCAAACTTCTATGAACAATCAACAAGCATTTTACAAAGTTAATTGAAATCGGCAGTTTAACTTGGCCCCGGACGGCGAACTATTTAGTGTTCACGACTTATTTTAAAAAAATATACATAGATATGTTTTCTCGTAAATTTTCAACAAACAGGTATTTAATATATTACAATGCACACATGAAACATTTATCTAAACCGTTTATCCATAATCAATCAATAAACGTTTCAGAAAACCGTGATGCATTCCGCGGATTAACTTGGCCCCGGACGGCGACATATTTAGTGTATGCGATTTGTTTCATTGACCGATCAGGAACGTTGTCACGCTTCTTGGAGCACTTACTTCATTGATGGCCCTATGACTTGTTTACTAATAACATTCAAACCAGAGATAGTGATGGATTATACTGTTCGTCACCATATGTAAGTACATATTTTTTAATTTCCCATAATTTAGTTTTTGAAATAGAAAATGTTATTACATTTTTTAATTCCGGTACGATCAATTTGAAACCATACATGTGTCATATACAAATGCAGATAAATAAATCAAAAGGTGAATATTTCACTTTAATACATGTTGTTGTGTTTATGTAGTTTGTCCCAGGGAATTGGTGAATCTTTTCCAGCGAGCTATTTTCTCTCTTTAATATCTCGATCACTTTTTTATGATCACTTTTTATCACTTTTTTATCATTTATTTTGTACATCTCCATTCAGCTGAATGTTCCTAAAACTATGCATACTAGGGTATAACCACGGTAAAACTATTGCATGTGTTACTCACTATTGGGACACAGTCAATGAGCACGTGTGCTCCCGTACCGTTTCATATTTCAAACCTGTTTTAGCTTTACCAGAGCGTGCCCGCTCGGTCATCGCCCCAAAAAGGCGTTTTACTGGTATAGTATTGTGGCCTAAATCCGAGGAGATATCATTTCGCGCCATTTTGTTAGGGGGGGGGGGGGATTGGTCCGAGAGGGCGCCCTGGGTTTCTTTGCCCCCCCCCCCCCGCATCCGAAAATACCTTCCGCCGCCACTGCATAGGCGCCGCGGCTGGGGTTGCTGTTTGGATTGAGATGCAGCGCCGCGGATGTACGCGGTGTCAAAAACGACACCGGAGTCTGGTTTCCGTCGGTCGGAAGATCAGAAGACGGGCGGTGAAGTGCGGTGAAAAGCGCATTGAAGGCGGATGTCATTCGGTGCTGATTGAAACAGAGGGGAATATTGTTGCGAATGATGGTGTAGATTATATCTCATTTAGTACCCTAATGATTTCGTTTTATATTTATGCATGGGAAGTTGTTATTTTGGACAATGTAGGGATATTTTAAAGTTGCCCCAACGGTCACGGAATAATGCAGAGAATCGCCATGTTCAGTTCAGTGATGTGTGACAGGGGCGGAGGTGTGCTATTTCCTATTGAAGCAAGAGAGGTTATCACCACCTATGATGATTGAGCTTCGCAGCTTTGCAAGGCATACTCAGGTCAATGTGATATAGAACACAGTATATGGCCCGAGCCAAGCGCTATAATCACCACCTAGAAGCTCCATCCCAGATATAAGACAATGTCGCTAATCCATAACAGCAAGGTGCAACAAATGGGGTCGTGACCTGACCGACACTTCTGGTACTTACCGTGCATGCAGATGACTCTCCATGATCCGCTATGCAGGCGACAGTGAGTTACAAAGGATAGAGCGCGCAGTTCGGTATGCACTTCACATAAAACGGCTCAAAGGACTTCATGAGTTATGATTGTCCATTGCCAGGCACGTCGACAAGGGGGGGGGGGCGGGTGCGGCCGCACCCCTCTGGAGGCCAGGAGGGCTCTTTTCGGCGGCGGAGGGCCCCTTTCGGCGCGCGCAGCGCGCCAAATAGGGCCGACGAGACCGCGCGAAGCACTGTATCATGGGCTCTTTACCAAGCGAAGCGTGGTCTTGAGAGAGTTTATAGCACTTCAGAAGCTCTTTAGGGCCACCAGGACCCACTCTGAAAGACCAGAGGGCAGAGGGCCCCTTGTACGTTCAAAAGAGCCCTGTGCATGTCAGAGGGGCATCTGGCCAGACCGGAAGGGCCCCTGAGCGGGCCTGAGGGCCCCTGAACACGTCGAATGACCCCTAGATAGCACAGAGTGGCCCCTGGGCAGGTCGAAAGGCCCCTGAGTATGTCGGCATGTCGACAAAGCAGCCAGCACAGTCCCTTGCCAGGTCATAAGGGCCCCTGAGCAGGTTGGAGGGTCCTTGGTCAGACCCCAGAGGGCCCTTAGGAAGTTCAAAGGGCCCCTGTGCAGGTCAGAGGGGCCCCTGACCAGATCGAAAGGGCCCTCTAGGTGGGTCAGGCCGGCCCCTGAACAATTCGAATGGGACCCTAGTCAGCACGGAGGGGCCCCGGGGCAGGTCCGAGGGCCCTCAGAGCATGTCGCAAGGCGACAAAGCAGCCAGCGCAGTCCCTTGTCAGGTTGGAAGAGCCCCTTAGAAGGCTGGAGGGCCCCTGTACAGACCAGAGGGGCTCTGTAAAGCCCAAAATGTCCCTGTGCAGATCGGAGGGACCCCTGACCAGACCAAAAGGGCCTCTGGGCGGGTAAGAAGGGCCCTGCACATGCCGAATTGGCCCCTAGCCAGCACGGAGGAGCCCCAGGGCAGGTCGGAGGGCCCCTTGAACATGTTGGCAGGACAACAAAGCAGCCAGCGCAGTCCGACCAGAAGAGTCCCTGGGAAGATCGGAGGGGCTCCTGGGCAAGTCGGAGGGGCCTCTGGCTAGACCGAAACGGTCCCTGGGTCGGTCGGAGGGGCCCTTGAACATGCCGGATGAGTTGCGAGCCAGACTGGAGGGGCCCCTGGGCAGGTCAGAGGGGCCCCTGAGCATGTCAGCAGGGTGGCAAAGCAGCCAGTTCAGTCCCTGGCCAGGTCGGAAAGACCTCTGAACAGGCCGAATGGGCCCCTTGACACATACAAGGGGCTTCTTGGAAGGTCAGAGGGGTTCCTGGTCAGACTGAAAGGCCCAAGGCACGTAGAGCTCCCCGATAAAATTAAATACAAAGAGGACTTACTCCACAAGACAAACATTAAAATCGGAGCTTTCGGGTATATTGTAACACCCTTCGTCAGCGATCAAGAGGCAGCCGGTAACAGATCATTCTCGTCTTTAAGATAAGCAATGACATGTTACCGAATGCCTCTTTATCGCTAACGAAGGGTGTTACAATATACCCGCAAGCTCCGATTTCATTTTTTATTGTAGAGTAAGCCTTCTTTGTATTTAATATATATCACCCACTCCACATCATGTCTTTTCGCGGATCCCAGATGAGTCCCTGAACAGGTCAGAAGGGCGTTGAAAAGGTCGGAGGGGCCCTAGATGACCTGAAGGGACCCTGGGCCTTTCAACAGTAAGAATGCAGTTGTCCAGGGAATAAAACTAAAACAGAAATTGCGCCGCGGAGCGACGCAATTTAACTACAAATTAAATTATATGCGGTTCAGAAAAAAACGGCAGTTCATCGGCGCATTTATGTGTTATGTTACTACTTTCCTATATAATTGGGCAAACTAGTCCACTTTATCATTTTTTAACGCACAATAACATTTGTAGAGGTCGGCATCATAAGCAATGTGACGCATTGATGAGAATGCATATCTAGGGCATAAGACTCAAAATTTGTTTAAGGGTCTTGAGCTTAAAAAATATACCAAGTTGGTATAGCTGATTGCAAATTAGTGTCGCTGGTTCCAAAGTTGATATGGCAGTTTGCTAACTCCAGGTCCTAACAGTTGGCATTGCCTGTCATACTGCATTTGCCATCTTTGTAATGTGCTTTTTCATCCGTTTTGTTTGGACCTTTCAACGCTTGGGAAGGGACCCTTTCAGCGCTCGGGAAGGGGGCCCTTTCGAGGCGCCGCACCCCTCTGGACGAAATCTTGGCTACGTGTCTGTCCATTGCACTGTTAAACAAAATATTCCTCAGCAGCAAAAGCGATCTACAATATCGGGCAGAGTCTTGAGAAGCCATGACATACAAATAATATAATGTTTTTAGATACACGCCAATGGCTCTCCGAAATCGCTGCTTCAATTATTTTGATGGTATAATACAAATATAACTGAAATCCGTCCCTGAAGTTAAGTGGAACTTACATAATTTGAACACCTAACACATGCTACACGACATATTTAATACAAGGAATAAAATGATTACACAATTGACGTTAATATTGAAACTTGCAATTGAAACAAGTACTTCGAAAAGGTATGATTTCATAACCTAATCTCATAGAAAATGCAACCAGTAGAAATTATTCTTCCACCTCTAATGAAATATCAAGGTAAATTAATTGTACTGAAATATTTAGTTTCTCGTGAAATTGCATGCATTGTTTGATCACTTGACTTCAAACGGCAATTAGGACGTGAAGTATTATATCGGCAAGATATAAATAATCTTGTAATACATGTAATGTGTCCTCGCACAGTTCGATACCATAACGGTCCGCGCATTCTGAGATTTGCCGCCGGATATGGTCCGTCCCTCACCAACAGGTGACGTTCTATTCCACGTACTCCGCGCATCACAACACACAGCTCAGCCACTTGCCGTGGATCATCTACACACACCAAACGCCCCTTGACATTCAGTGATTTCAGATAACATCCGCTCGCACGGACCGGCTACCGCGGACGCCCGGAACCGTGTGACGTCACAGTCGGGTGACACTGCGTCTGTTTTGTCTCGCGCGGCCTCTCGGCGGTCATGCGTCACACGGACAGGGCAGGGTTCAGGTGACGCGAATCGGCAGCTGATACGATAGGGCGGATATGACGACGATACGGAGCTGGATAAAACGCACGGTCCCGGGTCGGCAGAGCATCAGTGGAGCAGAACAAGCCGAGCAGACACGACAGGACATCGTCCAGGGAGACAGACACCATGAAAACTCTGGTAAGATGGATTTTGTGGTCTCTACTCTCACTAAAGTAGTAGATTTCGGGATTTTAAATATGCATGCTCTTTGTCCGTTTTTTCTTCTTCTCTTGAAAATGGTAAATTCAGCTAACAGGTAGCATTCCTTTGGCACCTTAATATATTTTTACACGAAATGTTTTGCCACGATTTGGTTGATATCCGAGTGAAGGTGATTATTTGTTGTTCTGTTAATAATTGTCTTAAATATGAGATATCTGCCATATACTTAACCGAGTCAATTCCAGCGAGAAAGCAATATTGACGTCACCGTGATCATGATAGTTTTCCAACTCTAACAGAGATTTTCTTATTTTTGCAGACATGCCTTGCTGTCTTCGTGGTGGCTGCATCAGCAGCCGTTCGAAGACCGCTGGGATTGAGCCAGGACGGTACCTACTGGCCTCAGAGGGCCCAGGGTGAGAGGCGTCCCCTTGGACTGAGCCAGGACGGCACCTACTGGCCTGAGAAGGCCCAGGGCGAGAGGCGTCTTCTTGGTCTGAGCCAGGACGGTACCTACTGGCCTGAGAAGGCCCAGGGCGAGAGGCGTCTTCTTGGTCTGAGCCAGGACGGTACCTACTGGCCTGAGAGGGCCCAGGGTGAGAGGCGTCCCCTTGGTCTGAGCCAGGACGGTACCTACTGGCCTGAGAGGGCCCAGGGTGGGAGGCGTCCCCTTAGTCTGAGCCAGGACGGTACCTACTGGCCTGAGAGGGCCCAGCGTCAGAGGCGTTCCCTTGGCCTGAGCCAGGACGGTACCTACTGGCCTGAGAGGGCCCAGGGTGAGAGGCGTCTTCTTGGTCTGAGCCAGGACGGTACCTACTGGCCTGAGAAGGCCCAGGGTGAGAGGCGTCTTCTTGGTCTGAGCCAGGACGGCACCTACTGGCCTGAGAGGGCCCAGCGTCAGAGGCGTTCCCTTGGTCTGAGCCAGGACGGTACCTACTGGCCTGAGAGGGCCCAGGGTGAGAGGCGTCCCCTTGGTCTGAGCCAGGACGGTACATACTGGCCTGAGAAGGCCCAGGGCGAGAGGCGTCTTCTTGGCCTGAGCCAGGACGGCACCTACTGGCCTGAGAAGACACAGAGCGAGAGGCGTCTTCTTGGCCTGAGCCAGGACGGTACCTACTGGCCTGAGCAGACACAGGGCGAGAGGCGTCTTCTTGGTCTGAGCCAGGACGGTACCTACTGGCCAGAGAGGGCCCAGGATGAGAGGCGTCTTCTTGGTCTGAGCCAGGACGGTACATACTGGCCTGAGAAGGCCCAGGGCGAGAGGCGTCTTCTTGGTCTGAGCCAGGACGGTACCTACTGGCCTGAGAAGGCCCAGAGCGAGAGACGTCCCCTTGGTCTGAGCCAGGACGGTATCTACTGGCCTGATAGGGCCCAGGACGAGAGACGTCCCCTTGGTCTGGAGCCGACTGGAGCGAACGAAGTGGCGCCCCGGACGGCAGCCGTCGTTGCAGACAACTCCGGCGGCCACGCCGGCGCGTCTCACACTTCCGACAACAGTGAGGCCGAGCGACGTCACCAGCGACATCAGCAGCGGCGCCATCAGAGTGACGCCGCCCGTCATGAGCACCGGCGTCACCACCGCCGCCAGGAGGGACTCAACGGCGCGTACGGCTCCGGCGTGTCCCGCAACCCGGCCTCCGAGGCAGAGGCGCGCCAGTAGAGGTCAGGTCAGAGGTCAGGCCAGAGGTCAGGCCAGAGGTCAGGCCAGAGGTCAGGCCAGAGGTCAGGCCAGAGGTCAGGCCAGAGGTCAGGTCAGATGTCAGGTCAGATGTCAGGCCAAAGTTCAGGCCAGATGTCAGGCCAGAGGACAGGCCAGAGGTCAGGGCAGAAGTCAGAACAGAGGTCAGGCCAAAGGTCAGATCAGAGGCCTAATGGAACCCTCCGAGGCAGGCGCGGGCCAGGAGATGGAGCTGTTATCGTGTGTTTCTTTCGTTTGAAGTGGCACAAGTAGATGACGTATGGTGAATGAAATGTGGGTTGCATCGGAATGGTCTACGGTCATCTTAAATGCTTAGTCGTCTTATTGTGAACATTTCGTAGCTGGTAGATATGCATTGCATGCTAAGTTTGTACTTGCTTATTTACTGAAAGGGCCCCAGCATCCTATAAATGTTGAATGCTATCTTAGTATGTCAATATTGTATTTCCTTGATCTGCGTTTCATGCCTATTTGTTAACAAGTCCCACCGTATGTGGCTTCTGATCAATGTTGTTTTGTATGCTTTACACTGTTGGAGTTTTTGAATACACGTTTTTTCTCAAAATAGTTATATTTCACCAGTCAGCCTTCACGACATGTGAAATATTGCCGAGCAGAAATGGACGAAGAGCAGATGAACATATTTATCGAAGGAGGAAAATAAAATTAAATTACAATGATTCAGAGTACCCGTTAGCTGATGCAAATTAGGGATACCGAACACTGACGCGACACAACAATGTGCATACACCAGGGCTTCGGCTAAGGAATTGTCACTGGGGGGGGAGGGCAATTCGAGAGAAAAACATGCTGCTAAGGCATATGGCTGGGGGAGGGGGGAGGGGGTAAAGTCGGGTCGTCAGCAAAATTGCATTTTATCTAGTGCAAAGTGGTTTGATCTGGGGGGGGGGGGTTATGGCCGTGACCCCCCGCCCCCTCCTCCTTGGCTAATGTCTCTGGTTAAGCGTACCTATACATAGGCACTGACACATTTTAAGTGTGATAATTACTAACATAAATGCAAAACAGAAATAAAATAGTAGAATAATACAATAATGAAGCTAAATAAAAATGATAAATTTAAACACGCCCATCATCGAAGGTCCACACCTGTGATGTCGATTTTTGAAAACGATTTGGGGACCAAAAAGGAATGGGGCGAAGGGGTCCACGGGTGCCATAGCTTTGCCAATACAACTAAATCGGTCGAACATTAACACCTTTTCTGAAGGAAGATCTAAGCAGCTTATACAAGGGAGAATTTGTTTTAAAGCAGTTCTTAACCCGCGCCCTGCCGGTGGTCGGCGCCAGCTTAGTTGAGCTAGGGAAGGCAGCCCCCACCCTCGAACTCGGCTCAAATGGGGATTAGGCAAAATCCACAAATACCGTTAGGTAGCTCGTCCAAATTCATGTCGAAATTGTCACATCGCTCAATCAAACACTGTGGCTGTGGCTCGGCCACACACTTCTTTGGAGGTGGGGCCACTTGACGTGACTTGGTGACCTCACCTGAGATGACCCTAGTCAAAATGTTTACTTGAAGGGAAATAATGACATTTTCCCACACAAATGGAGTTAGCACTTGAAATCGCCAGACGAGACCAAATTATATTGTAAATTCATCACATTTTGCATGAAAACTTTCCTACCGAAAGATATTTCAAGTTAAAGTTGATAAGCGTTCCACACTTTTAACGACCGGTACTTGCAAGTACTTTTGGTCCTCATCAAACTGCGGGCTTTTCCCGTATTGTTTTTTTACGCAATGGAGTGGAAAATATATTGTGCGTTCTGCTTGTGATTATATGCCCGGCGATCTTCTAAAACTAACAGCGATTGGGAAAAAGTGGCAATAAAATCGGAAGCTCATCGATGCACATCAACGGCGGCATAGTTAGTGGTTGCGACCTTCAATTTGTGAAAATCGATTCATTTGTTTTCAACATTAGGAGTATTGTATAATTTGTCTGTGGCTGTATATAACACTATGCTTTATATTATCATGAAAAATAATAATTTTTCCCCAAAAAACTAACAAACAATAACACAAAACTGGCAATTAAATCGGAAGCTCATCGATGCACATCGACGGCGACCTATTTAGCGTCGGCGATTTGTTTACAAAGTCATTGTCATGCTTCTCGGCGCATTTAAAGGAAATAGTTCACCTTCGGATTTTTTCAGAACACGATTTTATTATATTTTTGAATACAGTTTCTTTTTTATTTTCAAAAATGGTCCTACATCGCGCCAATTCAGGACAGAAGGTCGTAAATCATTAATGTTATGGTGTGCGTTATTGGTCTGCGCATGCTCCATGGCAGTGCTGGCACTTTCAGACGGTACGGTATATGCGCCGAATTCCTTCGCCAAAAAGTCAAATATCTTCGGCTGGAGAGTCTTTTTCAGTCAAGGAAACTTGCAGATAGGGGGTTCCCAACATGAGCTACAAAACAGCTATCTCAGTTTAAAACTAATGTTGAAGGTGAACTATTTACTTTAACCATTGTGGCGAGTTGTTCCTGATTATATGCTGAGAAGCGGGTATCGTCAAAGGCTATCATCCCATATTCCCGTTTAGTATACCCATGATCAGATATTTTTGCATCATATCCACGACAAGCCGGCTTTTCAATGTTGCACGTCATCTTAAACTAGTCGGATACTGTATACACAACACCATTCAAACACCCATTCGTTCATACACAACCATTCGCCAGCTGAGTTGCGCGACAGTAGCTCACGCTTAAGAGTTGTGCGGAAGTGGCGATCGCTCACATGAACTTTTGCCTTATTCAGCATTTTGACGCCGCGATAGCAAAGTCGTCGCCTGCCAGCTTCCGTCCTAATGCGAGGCAATGATAGGTGATTGACATGTCGGGTTGCGTGAGAGTGTACCTGGCTGGTGGGCCGTCCGATGGTACTGAACATGTCCTCTGGCTGACAGGCCATCCCCACGGAACGCACCATAAACACTGCGTGGTATTCTACGAGCTGTTTGGCGTTCAACCAGCCAAAGTTTTGCACAACATCAGATACATGTTCATGACGTTTTTTCCCGCTAACTACGCGCGCACCAAAGTTTATGACTTTTTGGATGCGTTGAATCTGGGTGTTGTTACATGTTCCATACACAGGTAGGCAGTAGCGAATCACGGACAGTACGAGAGCCTGAACTAGAGTCGACATAGTGTTGTTCGGAATGACATGACGCGCATGGTTTAATGCTATCAACATCCCGGTGCACCTATTGGTAACGGCACTTATTTGTGGTTGGTAGCTAAGGTGTCGATCTAGCAGTATTCCTAGGTTTTTTACCACCTCGGACTCGTGAATTCGGGTACCAATGAATGACAAAGTCTCTGTGGAAGCGTTTCTAAGCATGGCAGGCGTACCCAAAACAATTATCTGAGCTTTCTTCTCGTTAACCTTCATCCGATGGTGGCAAAACCACTGGAACAGTGAGCTTAGGTTGTCCTCCATCTGCGCTACCAACCGTGGCATCTCACTTTTCTTGCCACTGATGATTATTTGAACGTCATCTGCGTACTGAACTAGTGTGACGTCATCGCTCACGTGAAGGCCGAGGTCGTTTGAGTAAAGTGAATATAGGGTGCAGCTCAGTGCTCCACCTTGGTACACTCCGATTGTGTTGGATTTGAGAGCAGACTTGATTGCTGGTCCCAAGTCCCGTAGTGCCCAAGTCCCGTAGCAAGCTTCGTTAATGACGTCACTGGTGCCATTCTTGTGTAGCATTGCAAAATATATCTCATTTTGAGTTGAAAGCTAATTAAAGACTTATTCAAAGTAGTTTTTATTTATTTGAATTTTCTTGTTAATCATTCTTAAAGATATTTTATCACTGTATTTCATAGAAGTTGACACTTCAGAAACTTATGACGTAATAATATCCACCTTATATGACCCAATATGCATTTCCCTCGCCTTTTGCTACTGTGGCGCAGTGCCGAGTGCTTTGCGAATACTTGCTTGCCTGGGGTTCAAATCATCCCGCCCTTATTTCATTCGATTTGGTACAGTTTGCAAGTTGTTGTTATTCATGGCTTATACTGATAGTCAGTCATGCATCACGGATGCTTCACGGATTGCTTCACGGATCAGTTTGATCGGAAACGTCACAGAGCCTCCAACAATGCCGCACTCGATGTAAACAATGGTAGGGAAGGACGAATTTGTCAATGACCTTCATGAAGTACACAAGGTACTTGTTTTGTATTCTTTTCCAAACTTACAACTTTGAATTTGGGAATAATGTTATTTAATTCTTAAATTTAAATTAAATAATTTAAAAAAATCCATAACGGTAGCCTAAGAAATTGTTGCTAACAAAATCAAAAGGTCATTATTTCCCTTTAAAGTGCGCAATTCGTGCCGAAACAGCTATGCCAGAAACGGTGGTGATGCACGCCGCCAATTCTCGATAAATACAAAATAGAGGGCGTCCCAACCCAACCTCCCCCTAAAACGACCCACCCTCGGCTCGGCACGACACGACTTTGTTTGCAAAAGCACACAAAGTCAGACCAGTTTTGAGACAGTTCTTCAAACCGACGTTTTTGGACGTTCTGGATGCGCCAATGGGTCAAGGGCTCAATTAGAGCCATCATATCCCTTACACAATAATACAAAAACATTAGTTAATCAGTTTGTGAGACGTTTCATTTTTTACTCAAAAACTGTGTAATTAATAAAGTAGCTGGTGCAATTAGTAACTCCTCATCAAATCATCGTATTAATCAGTGCATATCCAACCCATGCAATAGGTATCCCTTGCAATGGAAAATGGTATCCCTTGGAATAGAAAACGAGGCACCAAAACTAAGAATAGTTGCAACCTAGTTGTTGCCGTTGATTGCTGATTACTGTACAACGCATCTCACATATTAGCCGTTTTCACGAATGATTTTACGTTTGGGGCGATTGGGGCGTTTGGGGCGTTTTGGGCGATTGGGGCGTTTGGGGCGATTGGGTCTATAGCTCGCAAGAACAAGGCTTTTCCCAGTTATTTTTGGTATCAATCGCAATTTTATGAATTCATGAATAAGTATATGCTCTTACAATGCAATATTTCCCGTTAGTTTTCTTTGAATATTCAAATTCAGGAGCAAATCCGGCAATTTTGTGTTGTGGTAGTTCCTTCTACAAAACATACCGCAAACGCCCTAAAAAGAGGCTAAAAGTATACTAGTGTGCTAGCTTTGATTAAATAAAATACGCAATTGACAGTTAGTTAGGGCAAATTTGAAGATATTAATGACAAAGAAATCTAATATTATGATGAAAAATGCTATCAAATGTCAAAAGCATAGACAGGCCTTAATTCATCGTAGCTCCATCCCGCTGAGATCGTCCAATTTAGAGCAGTAACTTCGTTGGTTTCTGAAAACCGGAACAATCCTTACTCATTTATTTAGGCTACGAATCACATCAAATGTTCTTGATTTTATCAATTTATTAATTGATGAATCTCTCAAAAAGCTGAAAGCACCTCAGAAAAAGCACTTATAAACCCATGAAACATGCGGGCTTTCTGCAGCCACTGGTACTGGAAACTCAAAAATGGCGGCTCTAGATCGAACAGACGGCATGGCTGGGTGCAGACCACGGCTCTGCACATGCGCAACGTGACGTCAGGCAACCGGCTGGCTCGTCGCCATGGTAACGGGCCGGCTGGCGCCGGCGTCACGTGGTCGCCAGGGTTACTGGGCGACGGCGCCTGCGCGGAGCCAGCGCAGAGCCGGAGCCAGCATTCTCGTCATCTTACAACAAATGATCAAAACGAAATCGCTAATTATCATGAATACTTGCTATCAAAAAAGGAATATGACTGAAAATATGAATGGACTAATTCATCTAGTTTTCATTGAAATAAGCTATTATTCCTGAAAATCATGTCGTTGCCAAATATGACCATTTCCCGAACCCCGCACATCCGGGATTCGAGCAAGATGGAGTCTCACCAAACGCCCCAAACCACCACAGCCATCTGGCATCACCATAGCTAGTTTAAGATGAAATTGTTAATTTTAAAGGGAAATAATGACCTTTTCCACAAAAATGGAGTTAGCACTTTGAAATCGCCAGACGAGACCAAAATATATTGTACATTCATCACATTTGCATGAAATCTTTCCTACGAAAGATATTTCAAGTTAAAGTTGATAAGCGTTCCACACTTTTAACGACCGGTACTTGCAAGTACTTTTGGTCCTCATCAAACTGCGGGCCTTTCCCGTATTCTTTTTTACGCAATGGAGTGGAAAATATATTGTGCGTTCTGCTTGTTGTGATTATATGCCCGGCGATCTTCTAAAACTAAAAGCGATTGGAAAAAGTGGCAATAAAATCGGAAGCTCATCGATGCACATCAACGGCGGCATAGTTAGTGGTTGCGACCCTCAATTTCTGAAAATCGATCATTGTTTTCAACATTAGGAGTATTGTATAATTTGTCTGTGGCTGTATATAACACTATGCTTTATATCATCATGAAAAATAAAAAAAATTCCCCAAAAAACTAACAAACAATAACAACAAAACTGGCAATTAAATCGGAAGCTCATCGATGCACATCGACGGCGGACCTATTTAGCGTCGGCGATTTGTTTACAAAGTCATTGTCATGCTTCTCGGCGCACTTAACCATTTGTGGCGAGTTGTTCCTGATTAGTATACCCAAGTCCCGTAGCAGGCTTTGTTAGTGACGTCACTGGTGCCATTCTTGTGTAGTATTGCAAAATATATCTGATTTTGAGTTGAAAGCTAATTCAAGACTTATTCAAATTATTGTTTTTAAGTTTGAATTTTCTTGTTAATCATTATTAAAGGTATTCTATCACTGTATTTTCATAGAAGTTCACACTTCAGAAACGTGTGACGTAATAATATTGTATCCAATATGCATTTCCCCTCACCTTTTGCTATTGTGGCGCAGTGCCGAGTGCTTTGCGAATACTAGCTTGACTGGGGTTCAATTCATTCCGTCCTTATTTTATTCGAGTTGGTATAGTTTGCATGTTGGTTGTTATTCATGACGTTATACTGATAGTTTAGTCATGCATCACGGATGCTTCACGGATTGCTTCACGGATC
>JAXIVJ010012822.1:25000-37500 GCA_036785665.1 Chirona hameri | reverse complement strand
ACAGGCAGACAGGCAGACAGGCAGACAGGCAGACAGGCAGACAGGCAGACAGGCAGACAGGCAGACAGGCAGACAGGCAGACAGGCAGACAGGCAGACAGGCAGACAGGCAGACACAGACAGGCAGACAGGCAGACAGGCAGACAGGCAGACAGGCAGACAGGCAGACAGGCAGACAGGCAGACAGGCAGACAGGCAGACAGGCAGACAGGCAGACAGGCAGACAGGCAGACAGGCAGACAGGCAGACAGGCAGACAGGCAGACAGGCAGACAGGCAGACAGGCAGACAGGCAGACAGGCAGACAGGCAGACAGGCAGACAGGCAGACAGGCAGACAGGCAGACAGGCAGACAGGCAGACAGGCAGACAGGCAGACAGGCAGACAGGCAGACAGGCAGACAGGCAGACAGGCAGACAGGCAGACAGGCAGACAGGCAGACAGGCAGACAGGCAGACAGGCAGACAGGCAGACAGGCAGACAGGCAGACAGGCAGACAGGCAGACAGGCAGACAGGCAGACAGGCAGACAGGCAGACAGGCAGACAGGCAGACAGGCAGACAGGCAGACAGGCAGACAGGCAGACAGGCAGACAGGCAGACAGGCAGACAGGCAGACAGGCAGACAGGCAGACAGGCAGACAGGCAGACAGGCAGACAGGCAGACAGGCAGACAGGCAGACAGGCAGACAGGCAGACAGGCAGACAGGCAGACAGGCAGACAGGCAGACAGGCAGACAGGCAGACAGGCAGACAGGCAGACAGGCAGACAGGCAGACAGGCAGACAGGCAGACAGGCAGACAGGCAGACAGGCAGACAGGCAGACAGGCAGACAGGCAGACAGGCAGACAGGCAGACAGGCAGACAGGCAGACAGGCAGACAGGCAGACAGGCAGACAGGCAGACAGGCAGACAGGCAGACAGGCAGACAGGCAGACAGGCAGACAGGCAGACAGGCAGACAGGCAGACAGGCAGACAGGCAGACAGGCAGACAGGCAGACAGGCAGACAGGCAGACAGGCAGACAGGCAGACAGGCAGACAGGCAGACAGGCAGACAGGCAGACAGGCAGACAGGCAGACAGGCAGACAGGCAGACAGGCAGACAGGCAGACAGGCAGACAGGCAGACAGGCAGACAGGCAGACAGGCAGACAGGCAGACAGGCAGACAGGCAGACAGGCAGACAGGCAGACAGGCAGACAGGCAGACAGGCAGACAGGCAGACAGGCAGACAGGCAGACAGGCAGACAGGCAGACAGGCAGACAGGCAGACAGGCAGACAGGCAGACAGGCAGACAGGCAGACAGGCAGACAGGCAGACAGGCAGACAGGCAGACAGGCAGACAGGCAGACAGGCAGACAGGCAGACAGGCAGACAGGCAGACAGGCAGACAGGCAGACAGGCAGACAGGCAGACAGGCAGACAGGCAGACAGGCAGACAGGCAGACAGGCAGACAGGCAGACAGGCAG
Source organism: Chirona hameri (assembly GCA_036785665.1). Taxonomy (NCBI): domain Eukaryota; kingdom Metazoa; phylum Arthropoda; class Thecostraca; order Balanomorpha; family Balanidae; genus Chirona; species Chirona hameri. Next base: position 36,030 of record JAXIVJ010012822.1, on the reverse strand, counting down.
ACAGGCAGACAGGCAGACAGGCAGACAGGCAGACAGGCAGACAGGCAGACAGGCAGACAGGCAGACAGGCAGACAGGCAGACAGGCAGACAGGCAGACAGGCAGACAGGCAGACAGGCAGACAGGCAGACAGGCAGACAGGCAGACAGGCAGACAGGCAGACAGGCAGACAGGCAGACAGGCAGACAGGCAGACAGGCAGACAGGCAGACAGGCAGACAGGCAGACAGGCAGACAGGCAGACAGGCAGACAGGCAGACAGGCAGACAGGCAGACAGGCAGACAGGCAGACAGGCAGACAGGCAGACAGGCAGACAGGCAGACAGGCAGACAGGCAGACAGGCAGACAGGCAGACAGGCAGACAGGCAGACAGGCAGACAGGCAGACAGGCAGACAGGCAGACAGGCAGACAGGCAGACAGGCAGACAGGCAGACAGGCAGACAGGCAGACAGGCAGACAGGCAGACAGGCAGACAGGCAGACAGGCAGACAGGCAGACAGGCAGACAGGCAGACAGGCAGACAGGCAGACAGGCAGACAGGCAGACAGGCAGACAGGCAGACAGGCAGACAGGCAGACAGGCAGACAGGCAGACAGGCAGACAGGCAGACAGGCAGACAGGCAGACAGGCAGACAGGCAGACAGGCAGACAGGCAGACAGGCAGACAGGCAGACAGGCAGACAGGCAGACAGGCAGACAGGCAGACAGGCAGACAGGCAGACAGGCAGACAGGCAGACAGGCAGACAGGCAGACAGGCAGACAGGCAGACAGGCAGACAGGCAGACAGGCAGACAGGCAGACAGGCAGACAGGCAGACAGGCAGACAGGCAGACAGGCAGACAGGCAGACAGGCAGACAGGCAGACAGGCAGACAGGCAGACAGGCAGACAGGCAGACAGGCAGACAGGCAGACAGGCAGACAGGCAGACAGGCAGACAGGCAGACAGGCAGACAGGCAGACAGGCAGACAGGCAGACAGGCAGACAGGCAGACAGGCAGACAGGCAGACAGGCAGACAGGCAGACAGGCAGACAGGCAGACAGGCAGACAGGCAGACAGGCAGACAGGCAGACAGGCAGACAGGCAGACAGGCAGACAGGCAGACAGGCAGACAGGCAGACAGGCAGACAGGCAGACAGGCAGACAGGCAGACAGGCAGACAGGCAGACAGGCAGACAGGCAGACAGGCAGACAGGCAGACAGGCAGACAGGCAGACAGGCAGACAGGCAGACAGGCAGACAGGCAGACAGGCAGACAGGCAGACAGGCAGACAGGCAGACAGGCAGACAGGCAGACAGGCAGACAGGCAGACAGGCAGACAGGCAGACAGGCAGACAGGCAGACAGGCAGACAGGCAGACAGGCAGACAGGCAGACAGGCAGACAGGCAGACAGGCAGACAGGCAGACAGGCAGACAGGCAGACAGGCAGACAGGCAGACAGGCAGACAGGCAGACAGGCAGACAGGCAGACAGGCAGACAGGCAGACAGGCAGACAGGCAGACAGGCAGACAGGCAGACAGGCAGACAGGCAGACAGGCAGACAGGCAGACAGGCAGACAGGCAGACAGGCAGACAGGCAGACAGGCAGACAGGCAGACAGGCAGACAGGCAGACAGGCAGACAGGCAGACAGGCAGACAGGCAGACAGGCAGACAGGCAGACAGGCAGACAGGCAGACAGGCAGACAGGCAGACAGGCAGACAGGCAGACAGGCAGACAGGCAGACAGGCAGACAGGCAGACAGGCAGACAGGCAGACAGGCAGACAGGCAGACAGGCAGACAGGCAGACAGGCAGACAGGCAGACAGGCAGACAGGCAGACAGGCAGACAGGCAGACAGGCAGACAGGCAGACAGGCAGACAGGCAGACAGGCAGACAGGCAGACAGGCAGACAGGCAGACAGGCAGACAGGCAGACAGGCAGACAGGCAGACAGGCAGACAGGCAGACAGGCAGACAGGCAGACAGGCAGACAGGCAGACAGGCAGACAGGCAGACAGGCAGACAGGCAGACAGGCAGACAGGCAGACAGGCAGACAGGCAGACAGGCAGACAGGCAGACAGGCAGACAGGCAGACAGGCAGACAGGCAGACAGGCAGACAGGCAGACAGACAGACAGGCAGACAGACAGACAGACAGACAGGACAGACAGACAGACAGACAGACAGACAGACAGACAGACAGACAGACAGACAGACAGACAGACAGACAGACAGACAGACAGACAGACAGACAGACAGACAGACAGACAGACAGACAGACAGACAGACAGACAGACAGACAGACAGACAGACAGACAGACAGACAGACAGACAGACAGACAGACAGACAGACAGACAGACAGACAGACAGACAGACAGACAGACAGACAGACAGACAGACAGACAGACAGACAGGCAGACAGGCAGACAGACAGACAGGACAGACAGGCAGACAGACAGACAGACAGACAGACAGACAGGCAGACAGGCAGACAGGCAGACAGGCAGACAGGCAGACAGGCAGACAGGCAGACAGGCAGACAGGCAGACAGGCAGACAGGCAGACAGGCAGACAGGCAGACAGGCAGACAGGCAGACAGGCAGACAGGCAGACAGACAGGCAGACAGGCAGACAGGCAGACAGGCAGACAGGCAGACAGGCAGACAGGCAGACAGGCAGACAGGCAGACAGGCAGACAGGCAGACAGGCAGACAGGCAGACAGGCAGACAGGCAGACAGGCAGACAGGCAGACAGGCAGACAGGCAGACAGGCAGACAGGCAGACAGGCAGACAGGCAGACAGGCAGACAGGCAGACAGGCAGACAGGCAGACAGGCAGACAGGCAGACAGGCAGACAGGCAGACAGGCAGACAGGCAGACAGGCAGACAGGCAGACAGGCAGACAGGCAGACAGGCAGACAGGCAGACAGGCAGACAGGCAGACAGGCAGACAGGCAGACAGGCAGACAGGCAGACAGGCAGACAGGCAGACAGGCAGACAGGCAGACAGGCAGACAGGCAGACAGGCAGACAGGCAGACAGGCAGACAGGCAGACAGGCAGACAGGCAGACAGGCAGACAGGCAGACAGGCAGACAGGCAGACAGGCAGACAGGCAGACAGGCAGACAGGCAGACAGGCAGACAGGCAGACAGGCAGACAGGCAGACAGGCAGACAGGCAGACAGGCAGACAGGCAGACAGGCAGACAGGCAGACAGGCAGACAGGCAGACAGGCAGACAGGCAGACAGGCAGACAGGCAGACAGGCAGACAGGCAGACAGGCAGACAGGCAGACAGGCAGACAGGCAGACAGGCAGACAGGCAGACAGGCAGACAGGCAGACAGGCAGACAGGCAGACAGGCAGACAGGCAGACAGGCAGACAGGCAGACAGGCAGACAGGCAGACAGGCAGACAGGCAGACAGGCAGACAGGCAGACAGGCAGACAGGCAGACAGGCAGACAGGCAGACAGGCAGACAGGCAGACAGGCAGACAGGCAGACAGGCAGACAGGCAGACAGGCAGACAGGCAGACAGGCAGACAGGCAGACAGGCAGACAGGCAGACAGGCAGACAGGCAGACAGGCAGACAGGCAGACAGGCAGACAGGCAGACAGGCAGACAGGCAGACAGGCAGACAGGCAGACAGGCAGACAGGCAGACAGGCAGACAGGCAGACAGGCAGACAGGCAGACAGGCAGACAGGCAGACAGGCAGACAGGCAGACAGGCAGACAGGCAGACAGGCAGACAGGCAGACAGGCAGACAGGCAGACAGGCAGACAGGCAGACAGGCAGACAGGCAGACAGGCAGACAGGCAGACAGGCAGACAGGCAGACAGGCAGACAGGCAGACAGGCAGACAGGCAGACAGGCAGACAGGCAGACAGGCAGACAGGCAGACAGGCAGACAGGCAGACAGGCAGACAGGCAGACAGGCAGACAGGCAGACAGGCAGACAGGCAGACAGGCAGACAGGCAGACAGGCAGACAGGCAGACAGGCAGACAGGCAGACAGGCAGACAGGCAGACAGGCAGACAGGCAGACAGGCAGACAGGCAGACAGGCAGACAGGCAGACAGGCAGACAGGCAGACAGGCAGACAGGCAGACAGGCAGACAGGCAGACAGGCAGACAGGCAGACAGGCAGACAGGCAGACAGGCAGACAGGCAGACAGGCAGACAGGCAGACAGGCAGACAGGCAGACAGGCAGACAGGCAGACAGGCAGACAGGCAGACAGGCAGACAGGCAGACAGGCAGACAGGCAGACAGGCAGACAGGCAGACAGGCAGACAGGCAGACAGGCAGACAGGCAGACAGGCAGACAGGCAGACAGGCAGACAGGCAGACAGGCAGACAGGCAGACAGGCAGACAGGCAGACAGGCAGACAGGCAGACAGGCAGACAGGCAGACAGGCAGACAGGCAGACAGGCAGACAGGCAGACAGGCAGACAGGCAGACAGGCAGACAGGCAGACAGGCAGACAGGCAGACAGGCAGACAGGCAGACAGGCAGACAGGCAGACAGGCAGACAGGCAGACAGGCAGACAGGCAGACAGGCAGACAGGCAGACAGGCAGACAGGCAGACAGGCAGACAGGCAGACAGGCAGACAGGCAGACAGGCAGACAGGCAGACAGGCAGACAGGCAGACAGGCAGACAGGCAGACAGGCAGACAGGCAGACAGGCAGACAGGCAGACAGGCAGACAGGCAGACAGGCAGACAGGCAGACAGGCAGACAGGCAGACAGGCAGACAGGCAGACAGGCAGACAGGCAGACAGGCAGACAGGCAGACAGGCAGACAGGCAGACAGGCAGACAGGCAGACAGGCAGACAGGCAGACAGGCAGACAGGCAGACAGGCAGACAGGCAGACAGGCAGACAGGCAGACAGGCAGACAGGCAGACAGGCAGACAGGCAGACAGGCAGACAGGCAGACAGGCAGACAGGCAGACAGGCAGACAGGCAGACAGGCAGACAGGCAGACAGGCAGACAGGCAGACAGGCAGACAGGCAGACAGGCAGACAGGCAGACAGGCAGACAGGCAGACAGGCAGACAGGCAGACAGGCAGACAGGCAGACAGGCAGACAGGCAGACAGGCAGACAGGCAGACAGGCAGACAGGCAGACAGGCAGACAGGCAGACAGGCAGACAGGCAGACAGGCAGACAGGCAGACAGGCAGACAGGCAGACAGGCAGACAGGCAGACAGGCAGACAGGCAGACAGGCAGACAGGCAGACAGGCAGACAGGCAGACAGGCAGACAGGCAGACAGGCAGACAGGCAGACAGGCAGACAGGCAGACAGGCAGACAGGCAGACAGGCAGACAGGCAGACAGGCAGACAGGCAGACAGGCAGACAGGCAGACAGGCAGACAGGCAGACAGGCAGACAGGCAGACAGGCAGACAGGCAGACAGGCAGACAGGCAGACAGGCAGACAGGCAGACAGGCAGACAGGCAGACAGGCAGACAGGCAGACAGGCAGACAGGCAGACAGGCAGACAGGCAGACAGGCAGACAGGCAGACAGGCAGACAGGCAGACAGGCAGACAGGCAGACAGGCAGACAGGCAGACAGGCAGACAGGCAGACAGGCAGACAGGCAGACAGGCAGACAGGCAGACAGGCAGACAGGCAGACAGGCAGACAGGCAGACAGGCAGACAGGCAGACAGGCAGACAGGCAGACAGGCAGACAGGCAGACAGGCAGACAGGCAGACAGGCAGACAGGCAGACAGGCAGACAGGCAGACAGGCAGACAGGCAGACAGGCAGACAGGCAGACAGGCAGACAGGCAGACAGGCAGACAGGCAGACAGGCAGACAGGCAGACAGGCAGACAGGCAGACAGGCAGACAGGCAGACAGGCAGACAGGCAGACAGGCAGACAGGCAGACAGGCAGACAGGCAGACAGGCAGACAGGCAGACAGGCAGACAGGCAGACAGGCAGACAGGCAGACAGGCAGACAGGCAGACAGGCAGACAGGCAGACAGGCAGACAGGCAGACAGGCAGACAGGCAGACAGGCAGACAGGCAGACAGGCAGACAGGCAGACAGGCAGACAGGCAGACAGGCAGACAGGCAGACAGGCAGACAGGCAGACAGGCAGACAGGCAGACAGGCAGACAGGCAGACAGGCAGACAGGCAGACAGGCAGACAGGCAGACAGGCAGACAGGCAGACAGGCAGACAGGCAGACAGGCAGACAGGCAGACAGGCAGACAGGCAGACAGGCAGACAGGCAGACAGGCAGACAGGCAGACAGGCAGACAGGCAGACAGGCAGACAGGCAGACAGGCAGACAGGCAGACAGGCAGACAGGCAGACAGGCAGACAGGCAGACAGGCAGACAGGCAGACAGGCAGACAGGCAGACAGGCAGACAGGCAGACAGGCAGACAGGCAGACAGGCAGACAGGCAGACAGGCAGACAGGCAGACAGGCAGACAGGCAGACAGGCAGACAGGCAGACAGGCAGACAGGCAGACAGGCAGACAGGCAGACAGGCAGACAGGCAGACAGGCAGACAGGCAGACAGGCAGACAGGCAGACAGGCAGACAGGCAGACAGGCAGACAGGCAGACAGGCAGACAGGCAGACAGGCAGACAGGCAGACAGGCAGACAGGCAGACAGGCAGACAGGCAGACAGGCAGACAGGCAGACAGGCAGACAGGCAGACAGGCAGACAGGCAGACAGGCAGACAGGCAGACAGGCAGACAGGCAGACAGGCAGACAGGCAGACAGGCAGACAGGCAGACAGGCAGACAGGCAGACAGGCAGACAGGCAGACAGGCAGACAGGCAGACAGGCAGACAGGCAGACAGGCAGACAGGCAGACAGGCAGACAGGCAGACAGGCAGACAGGCAGACAGGCAGACAGGCAGACAGGCAGACAGGCAGACAGGCAGACAGGCAGACAGGCAGACAGGCAGACAGGCAGACAGGCAGACAGGCAGACAGGCAGACAGGCAGACAGGCAGACAGGCAGACAGGCAGACAGGCAGACAGGCAGACAGGCAGACAGGCAGACAGGCAGACAGGCAGACAGGCAGACAGGCAGACAGGCAGACAGACAGGCAGACAGGCAGACAGGCAGACAGGCAGACAGGCAGACAGGCAGACAGGCAGACAGGCAGACAGGCAGACAGGCAGACAGGCAGACAGGCAGACAGGCAGACAGGCAGACAGGCAGACAGGCAGACAGGCAGACAGGCAGACAGGCAGACAGGCAGACAGGCAGACAGGCAGACAGGCAGACAGGCAGACAGGCAGACAGGCAGACAGGCAGACAGGCAGACAGGCAGACAGGCAGACAGGCAGACAGGCAGACAGGCAGACAGGCAGACAGGCAGACAGGCAGACAGGCAGACAGGCAGACAGGCAGACAGGCAGACAGGCAGACAGGCAGACAGGCAGACAGGCAGACAGGCAGACAGGCAGACAGGCAGACAGGCAGACAGGCAGACAGGCAGACAGGCAGACAGGCAGACAGGCAGACAGGCAGACAGGCAGACAGGCAGACAGGCAGACAGGCAGACAGGCAGACAGGCAGACAGGCAGACAGGCAGACAGGCAGACAGGCAGACAGGCAGACAGGCAGACAGCAGACAGGCAGACAGGCAGACAGGCAGACAGGCAGACAGGCAGACAGGCAGACAGGCAGACAGGCAGACAGGCAGACAGGCAGACAGGCAGACAGGCAGACAGGCAGACAGGCAGACAGGCAGACAGGCAGACAGGCAGACAGGCAGACAGGCAGACAGGCAGACAGGCAGACAGGCAGACAGGCAGACAGGCAGACAGGCAGACAGGCAGACAGGCAGACAGGCAGACAGGCAGACAGGCAGACAGGCAGACAGGCAGACAGGCAGACAGGCAGACAGGCAGACAGGCAGACAGGCAGACAGGCAGACAGGCAGACAGGCAGACAGGCAGACAGGCAGACAGGCAGACAGGCAGACAGGCAGACAGGCAGACAGGCAGACAGGCAGACAGGCAGACAGGCAGACAGGCAGACAGGCAGACAGGCAGACAGGCAGACAGGCAGACAGGCAGACAGGCAGACAGGCAGACAGGCAGACAGGCAGACAGGCAGACAGGCAGACAGGCAGACAGGCAGACAGGCAGACAGGCAGACAGGCAGACAGGCAGACAGGCAGACAGGCAGACAGGCAGACAGGCAGACAGGCAGACAGGCAGACAGGCAGACAGGCAGACAGGCAGACAGGCAGACAGGCAGACAGGCAGACAGGCAGACAGGCAGACAGGCAGACAGGCAGACAGGCAGACAGGCAGACAGGCAGACAGGCAGACAGGCAGACAGGCAGACAGGCAGACAGGCAGACAGGCAGACAGGCAGACAGGCAGACAGGCAGACAGGCAGACAGGCAGACAGGCAGACAGGCAGACAGGCAGACAGGCAGACAGGCAGACAGGCAGACAGGCAGACAGGCAGACAGGCAGACAGGCAGACAGGCAGACAGGCAGACAGGCAGACAGGCAGACAGGCAGACAGGCAGACAGGCAGACAGGCAGACAGGCAGACAGGCAGACAGGCAGACAGGCAGACAGGCAGACAGGCAGACAGGCAGACAGGCAGACAGGCAGACAGGCAGACAGGCAGACAGGCAGACAGGCAGACAGGCAGACAGGCAGACAGGCAGACAGGCAGACAGGCAGACAGGCAGACAGGCAGACAGGCAGACAGGCAGACAGGCAGACAGGCAGACAGGCAGACAGGCAGACAGGCAGACAGGCAGACAGGCAGACAGGCAGACAGGCAGACAGGCAGACAGGCAGACAGGCAGACAGGCAGACAGGCAGACAGGCAGACAGGCAGACAGGCAGACAGGCAGACAGGCAGACAGGCAGACAGGCAGACAGGCAGACAGGCAGACAGGCAGACAGGCAGACAGGCAGACAGGCAGACAGGCAGACAGGCAGACAGGCAGACAGGCAGACAGGCAGACAGGCAGACAGGCAGACAGGCAGACAGGCAGACAGGCAGACAGGCAGACAGGCAGACAGGCAGACAGGCAGACAGGCAGACAGGCAGACAGGCAGACAGGCAGACAGGCAGACAGGCAGACAGGCAGACAGGCAGACAGGCAGACAGGCAGACAGGCAGACAGGCAGACAGGCAGACAGGCAGACAGGCAGACAGACAGGCAGACAGGCAGACAGGCAGACAGGCAGACAGGCAGACAGGCAGACAGGCAGACAGGCAGACAGGCAGACAGGCAGACAGGCAGACAGGCAGACAGGCAGACAGGCAGACAGGCAGACAGGCAGACAGGCAGACAGGCAGACAGGCAGACAGGCAGACAGGCAGACAGGCAGACAGGCAGACAGGCAGACAGGCAGACAGGCAGACAGGCAGACAGGCAGACAGGCAGACAGGCAGACAGGCAGACAGGCAGACAGGCAGACAGGCAGACAGGCAGACAGGCAGACAGGCAGACAGGCAGACAGGCAGACAGGCAGACAGGCAGACAGGCAGACAGGCAGACAGGCAGACAGGCAGACAGGCAGACAGGCAGACAGGCAGACAGGCAGACAGGCAGACAGGCAGACAGGCAGACAGGCAGACAGGCAGACAGGCAGACAGGCAGACAGGCAGACAGGCAGACAGGCAGACAGGCAGACAGGCAGACAGGCAGACAGGCAGACAGGCAGACAGGCAGACAGGCAGACAGGCAGACAGGCAGACAGGCAGACAGGCAGACAGGCAGACAGGCAGACAGGCAGACAGGCAGACAGGCAGACAGGCAGACAGGCAGACAGGCAGACAGGCAGACAGGCAGACAGGCAGACAGGCAGACAGGCAGACAGGCAGACAGGCAGACAGGCAGACAGGCAGACAGGCAGACAGGCAGACAGGCAGACAGGCAGACAGGCAGACAGGCAGACAGGCAGACAGGCAGACAGGCAGACAGGCAGACAGGCAGACAGGCAGACAGGCAGACAGGCAGACAGGCAGACAGGCAGACAGGCAGACAGGCAGACAGGCAGACAGGCAGACAGGCAGACAGGCAGACAGGCAGACAGGCAGACAGGCAGACAGGCAGACAGGCAGACAGGCAGACAGGCAGACAGGCAGACAGGCAGACAGGCAGACAGGCAGACAGGCAGACAGGCAGACAGGCAGACAGGCAGACAGGCAGACAGGCAGACAGGCAGACAGGCAGACAGGCAGACAGGCAGACAGGCAGACAGGCAGACAGGCAGACAGGCAGACAGGCAGACAGGCAGACAGGCAGACAGGCAGACAGGCAGACAGGCAGACAGGCAGACAGGCAGACAGGCAGACAGGCAGACAGGCAGACAGGCAGACAGGCAGACAGGCAGACAGGCAGACAGGCAGACAGGCAGACAGGCAGACAGGCAGACAGGCAGACAGGCAGACAGGCAGACAGGCAGACAGGCAGACAGGCAGACAGGCAGACAGGCAGACAGGCAGACAGGCAGACAGGCAGACAGGCAGACAGGCAGACAGGCAGACAGGCAGACAGGCAGACAGGCAGACAGGCAGACAGGCAGACAGGCAGACAGGCAGACAGGCAGACAGGCAGACAGGCAGACAGGCAGACAGGCAGACAGGCAGACAGGCAGACAGGCAGACAGGCAGACAGGCAGACAGGCAGACAGGCAGACAGGCAGACAGGCAGACAGGCAGACAGGCAGACAGGCAGACAGGCAGACAGGCAGACAGGCAGACAGGCAGACAGGCAGACAGGCAGACAGGCAGACAGGCAGACAGGCAGACAGGCAGACAGGCAGACAGGCAGACAGGCAGACAGGCAGACAGGCAGACAGGCAGACAGGCAGACAGGCAGACAGGCAGACAGGCAGACAGGCAGACAGGCAGACAGGCAGACAGGCAGACAGGCAGACAGGCAGACAGGCAGACAGGCAGACAGGCAGACAGGCAGACAGGCAGACAGGCAGACAGGCAGACAGGCAGACAGGCAGACAGGCAGACAGGCAGACAGGCAGACAGGCAGACAGACAGGCAGACAGGCAGACAGACAGA
>JAXIVJ010012822.1:0-7500 GCA_036785665.1 Chirona hameri | reverse complement strand
ACAGACAGACAGACAGACAGGCAGACAGGCAGACAGGCAGACAGGCAGACAGGCAGACAGGCAGACAGGCAGACAGACAGACAGGCAGACAGGCAGACAGGCAGACAGGCAGACAGGCAGACAGGCAGACAGGCAGACAGGCAGACAGGCAGACAGGCAGACAGGCAGACAGGCAGACAGGCAGACAGGCAGACAGGCAGACAGGCAGACAGGCAGACAGGCAGACAGGCAGACAGGCAGACAGGCAGACAGGCAGACAGGCAGACAGGCAGACAGACAGACAGACAGACAGACAGACAGACAGACAGACAGACAGACAGACAGGCAGACAGGCAGACAGGCAGACAGGCAGACAGGCAGACAGGCAGACAGGCAGACAGGCAGACAGGCAGACAGGCAGACAGGCAGACAGGCAGACAGACAGACAGACAGACAGGCAGACAGGCAGACAGGCAGACAGGCAGACAGGCAGACAGGCAGACAGGCAGACAGGCAGACAGGCAGACAGACAGACAGACAGACAGACAGACAGACAGACAGACAGACAGACAGGCAGACAGGCAGACAGGCAGACAGGCAGACAGGCAGACAGGCAGACAGGCAGACAGGCAGACAGGCAGACAGGCAGACAGGCAGACAGGCAGACAGGCAGACAGGCAGACAGGCAGACAGGCAGACAGGCAGACAGGCAGACAGGCAGACAGGCAGACAGGCAGACAGGCAGACAGGCAGACAGGCAGACAGGCAGACAGGCAGACAGGCAGACAGGCAGACAGGCAGACAGGCAGACAGGCAGACAGGCAGACAGGCAGACAGGCAGACAGGCAGACAGGCAGACAGGCAGACAGGCAGACAGGCAGACAGGCAGACAGGCAGACAGGCAGACAGGCAGACAGGCAGACAGGCAGACAGGCAGACAGGCAGACAGGCAGACAGGCAGACAGGCAGACAGGCAGACAGGCAGACAGGCAGACAGGCAGACAGGCAGACAGGCAGACAGGCAGACAGGCAGACAGGCAGACAGGCAGACAGGCAGACAGGCAGACAGGCAGACAGGCAGACAGGCAGACAGGCAGACAGGCAGACAGGCAGACAGGCAGACAGGCAGACAGGCAGACAGGCAGACAGGCAGACAGGCAGACAGGCAGACAGGCAGACAGGCAGACAGGCAGACAGGCAGACAGGCAGACAGGCAGACAGGCAGACAGGCAGACAGGCAGACAGGCAGACAGGCAGACAGGCAGACAGGCAGACAGGCAGACAGGCAGACAGGCAGACAGGCAGACAGGCAGACAGGCAGACAGGCAGACAGGCAGACAGGCAGACAGGCAGACAGGCAGACAGGCAGACAGGCAGACAGGCAGACAGGCAGACAGGCAGACAGGCAGACAGGCAGACAGGCAGACAGGCAGACAGGCAGACAGGCAGACAGGCAGACAGGCAGACAGGCAGACAGGCAGACAGGCAGACAGGCAGACAGGCAGACAGGCAGACAGGCAGACAGGCAGACAGGCAGACAGGCAGACAGGCAGACAGGCAGACAGGCAGACAGGCAGACAGGCAGACAGGCAGACAGGCAGACAGGCAGACAGGCAGACAGGCAGACAGGCAGACAGGCAGGCAGGCAGGCAGGCAGGCAGGCAGGCAGGCAGGCAGGCAGGCAGGCAGGCAGGCAGGCAGGCAGGCAGGCAGGCAGGCAGGCAGGCAGGCAGGCAGGCAGGCAGGCAGGCAGGCAGGCAGGCAGGCAGGCAGGCAGGCAGGCAGGCAGGCAGGCAGGCAGGCAGGCAGGCAGGCAGGCAGGCAGGCAGGCAGGCAGGCAGGCAGGCAGGCAGGCAGGCAGGCAGGCAGGCAGGCAGGCAGGCAGGCAGGCAGGCAGGCAGGCAGGCAGACAGACAGACAGACAGACAGGCAGACAGGCAGACAGGCAGACAGGCAGACAGGCAGACAGGCAGACAGGCAGACAGGCAGACAGGCAGACAGACAGACAGACAGACAGACAGACAGACAGACAGACAGACAGACAGACAGACAGACAGACAGACAGACAGACAGACAGACAGGCAGACAGGCAGACAGGCAGACAGGCAGACAGGCAGACAGGCAGACAGGCAGACAGGCAGACAGGCAGACAGGCAGACAGGCAGACAGGCAGACAGGCAGACAGGCAGACAGGCAGACAGGCAGACAGGCAGACAGGCAGACAGGCAGACAGGCAGACAGGCAGACAGGCAGACAGGCAGACAGGCAGACAGGCAGACAGGCAGACAGGCAGACAGGCAGACAGGCAGACAGGCAGACAGGCAGACAGGCAGACAGGCAGACAGGCAGACAGGCAGACAGGCAGACAGGCAGACAGGCAGACAGGCAGACAGGCAGACAGGCAGACAGGCAGACAGGCAGACAGGCAGACAGGCAGACAGGCAGACAGGCAGACAGGCAGACAGGCAGACAGGCAGACAGGCAGACAGGCAGACAGGCAGACAGGCAGACAGGCAGACAGGCAGACAGGCAGACAGGCAGACAGGCAGACAGGCAGACAGGCAGACAGGCAGACAGGCAGACAGGCAGACAGGCAGACAGGCAGACAGGCAGACAGGCAGACAGGCAGACAGGCAGACAGGCAGACAGGCAGACAGGCAGACAGGCAGACAGGCAGACAGGCAGACAGGCAGACAGGCAGACAGGCAGACAGGCAGACAGGCAGACAGGCAGACAGGCAGACAGGCAGACAGGCAGACAGGCAGACAGGCAGACAGATAGACAGACAGACAGACAGACAGACAGACAGACAGACAGACAGACAGACAGACAGACAGACAGACAGACAGACAGACAGACAGACAGACAGACAGACAGACAGACAGACAGACAGACAGACAGACAGACAGACAGACAGACAGACAGACAGACAGACAGACAGACAGACAGACAGACAGACAGACAGACAGACAGACAGACAGACAGACAGACAGACAGACAGACAGACAGACAGACAGACAGACAGACAGACAGACAGACAGACAGACAGACAGACAGACAGACAGACAGACAGACAGACAGACAGACAGACAGACAGACAGACAGACAGACAGACAGACAGACAGACAGACAGACAGACAGACAGACAGACAGACAGACAGACAGACAGACAGACAGACAGACAGACAGACAGACAGACAGACAGACAGACAGACAGACAGACAGACAGACAGACAGACAGACAGACAGACAGACAGACAGACAGACAGACAGACAGACAGACAGACAGACAGACAGACAGACAGACAGACAGACAGACAGACAGACAGACAGACAGACAGACAGACAGACAGACAGACAGACAGACAGACAGACAGACAGACAGACAGACAGACAGACAGACAGACAGACAGACAGACAGACAGACAGACAGACAGACAGACAGACAGACAGACAGACAGACAGACAGACAGACAGACAGACAGACAGACAGACAGACAGACAGACAGACAGACAGACAGACAGACAGACAGACAGACAGACAGACAGACAGACAGACAGACAGACAGACAGACAGACAGACAGACAGACAGACAGACAGACAGACAGACAGACAGACAGACAGACAGACAGACAGACAGACAGACAGACAGACAGACAGACAGACAGACAGACAGACAGACAGACAGACAGACAGACAGACAGACAGACAGACAGACAGACAGACAGACAGACAGACAGACAGACAGACAGACAGACAGACAGACAGACAGACAGACAGACAGACAGACAGACAGACAGACAGACAGACAGACAGACAGACAGACAGACAGACAGACAGACAGACAGACAGACAGACAGACAGACAGACAGACAGACAGACAGACAGACAGACAGACAGACAGACAGACAGACAGACAGACAGACAGACAGACAGACAGACAGACAGACAGACAGACAGACAGACAGACAGACAGACAGACAGACAGACAGACAGACAGACAGACAGACAGACAGACAGACAGACAGACAGACAGACAGACAGACAGACAGGCAGACAGGCAGACAGGCAGACAGGCAGACAGGCAGACAGGCAGACAGGCAGACAGGCAGACAGGCAGACAGGCAGACAGGCAGACAGGCAGACAGGCAGACAGGCAGACAGGCAGACAGGCAGACAGGCAGACAGGCAGACAGGCAGACAGGCAGACAGGCAGACAGGCAGACAGGCAGACAGGCAGACAGGCAGACAGGCAGACAGGCAGACAGGCAGACAGGCAGACAGGCAGACAGGCAGACAGGCAGACAGCAGACAGGCAGACAGGCAGACAGGCAGACAGGCAGACAGGCAGACAGGCAGACAGGCAGACAGGCAGACAGGCAGACAGGCAGACAGGCAGACAGGCAGACAGGCAGACAGGCAGACAGGCAGACAGGCAGACAGGCAGACAGGCAGACAGGCAGACAGGCAGACAGGCAGACAGGCAGACAGGCAGACAGGCAGACAGGCAGACAGGCAGACAGGCAGACAGGCAGACAGGCAGACAGGCAGACAGGCAGACAGGCAGACAGGCAGACAGGCAGACAGGCAGACAGGCAGACAGGCAGACAGGCAGACAGGCAGACAGGCAGACAGGCAGACAGGCAGACAGGCAGACAGGCAGACAGGCAGACAGGCAGACAGCAGACAGGCAGACAGGCAGACAGGCAGACAGGCAGACAGGCAGACAGGCAGACAGGCAGACAGGCAGACAGGCAGACAGGCAGACAGGCAGACAGGCAGACAGGCAGACAGGCAGACAGGCAGACAGGCAGACAGGCAGACAGGCAGACAGGCAGACAGGCAGACAGGCAGACAGGCAGACAGGCAGACAGGCAGACAGGCAGACAGGCAGACAGGCAGACAGGCAGACAGGCAGACAGGCAGACAGGCAGACAGGCAGACAGGCAGACAGGCAGACAGGCAGACAGGCAGACAGGCAGACAGGCAGACAGGCAGACAGGCAGACAGGCAGACAGGCAGACAGGCAGACAGGCAGACAGGCAGACAGGCAGACAGGCAGACAGGCAGACAGGCAGACAGGCAGACAGGCAGACAGGCAGACAGGCAGACAGGCAGACAGGCAGACAGGCAGACAGGCAGACAGGCAGACAGGCAGACAGGCAGACAGGCAGACAGGCAGACAGGCAGACAGGCAGACAGGCAGACAGGCAGACAGGCAGACAGGCAGACAGGCAGACAGGCAGACAGGCAGACAGGCAGACAGGCAGACAGGCAGACAGGCAGACAGGCAGACAGGCAGACAGGCAGACAGGCAGACAGGCAGACAGGCAGACAGGCAGACAGGCAGACAGGCAGACAGGCAGACAGGCAGACAGGCAGACAGGCAGACAGGCAGACAGGCAGACAGGCAGACAGGCAGACAGGCAGACAGGCAGACAGGCAGACAGGCAGACAGGCAGACAGGCAGACAGGCAGACAGGCAGACAGGCAGACAGGCAGACAGGCAGACAGGCAGACAGGCAGACAGGCAGACAGGCAGACAGGCAGACAGGCAGACAGGCAGACAGGCAGACAGGCAGACAGGCAGACAGGCAGACAGGCAGGCAGACAGGCAGACAGACAGACAGACAGACAGACAGACAGACAGACAGACAGACAGACAGACAGACAGACAGACAGACAGACAGACAGACAGACAGACAGACAGACAGACAGACAGACAGACAGACAGACAGACAGACAGACAGACAGACAGACAGACAGACAGACAGACAGACAGACAGACAGACAGACAGACAGACAGACAGACAGACAGACAGACAGACAGACAGACAGACAGACAGACAGACAGACAGACAGACAGACAGACAGACAGACAGACAGACAGACAGACAGACAGACAGACAGACAGACAGACAGACAGACAGACAGACAGACAGACAGACAGACAGACAGACAGACAGACAGACAGACAGACAGACAGACAGACAGACAGACAGACAGACAGACAGACAGACAGACAGACAGACAGACAGACAGACAGACAGACAGACAGACAGACAGACAGACAGACAGACAGACAGACAGACAGACAGACAGACAGACAGGCAGACAGACAGACAGACAGACAGACAGACAGACAGACAGACAGACAGACAGACAGACAGACAGACAGACAGACAGACAGACAGACAGACAGACAGACAGACAGACAGACAGACAGACAGACAGACAGACAGACAGACAGACAGACAGACAGACAGACAGACAGACAGACAGACAGACAGACAGACAGACAGACAGACAGACAGACAGACAGACAGACAGACAGACAGACAGACAGACAGACAGACAGACAGACAGACAGACAGACAGACAGACAGACAGACAGACAGACAGACAGACAGACAGACAGACAGACAGACAGACAGACAGACAGACAGACAGACAGACAGACAGACAGACAGACAGACAGACAGACAGACAGACAGACAGACAGACAGACAGACAGACAGACAGACAGACAGACAGACAGACAGACAGACAGACAGACAGACAGACAGACAGACAGACAGACAGACAGACAGACAGACAGACAGACAGACAGACAGACAGACAGACAGACAGACAGACAGACAGACAGACAGACAGACAGACAGACAGACAGACAGACAGACAGACAGACAGACAGACAGACAGACAGACAGACAGACAGACAGACAGACAGACAGACAGACAGACAGACAGACAGACAGACAGACAGACAGACAGACAGACAGACAGACAGACAGACAGACAGACAGACAGACAGACAGACAGACAGACAGACAGACAGACAGACAGACAGACAGGCAGACAGGCAGACAGGCAGACAGGCAGACAGGCAGACAGGCAGACAGGCAGACAGGCAGACAGGCAGACAGGCAGACAGGCAGACAGGCAGACAGGCAGACAGGCAGACAGGCAGACAGGCAGACAGGCAGACAGGCAGACAGGCAGACAGGCAGACAGGCAGACAGGCAGACAGGCAGACAGGCAGACAGGCAGACAGGCAGACAGGCAGACAGGCAGACAGGCAGACAGGCAGACAGGCAGACAGGCAGACAGGCAGACAGGCAGACAGGCAGACAGGCAGACAGGCAGACAGCAGGCAGACAGACAGACAGACAGACAGACAGACAGACAGACAGACAGACAGGCAGACAGGCAGACAGGCAGACAGGCAGACAGGCAGACAGGCAGACAGGCAGACAGACAGGCAGACAGGCAGACAGGCAGACAGGCAGACAGGCAGACAGGCAGACAGGCAGACAGGCAGACAGGCAGACAGGCAGACAGGCAGACAGGCAGACAGGCAGACAGGCAGACAGGCAGACAGGCAGACAGACAGGCAGACAGACAGACAGGCAGACAGGCAGACAGGCAGACAGACAGACAGACAGACAGGCAGACAGGCAGACAGGCAGACAGGCAGACAGGCAGACAGGCAGACAGGCAGACAGGCAGACAGACAGACA
>JAXIVJ010012821.1:37500-39105 GCA_036785665.1 Chirona hameri | reverse complement strand
CTTTGGCATTCATCTCACCAAACGGGAACAATTCAATGTCAGGCGAAAAATAAAAGTAAAAATGGAAATGAAATAAAATAATACAAAAAAATAAGATAAAAGTTGACATAACCTTGCTTGACAGCATAATCAACAAACCCATGACCTGGCCACCACGACACCCCATATCTACCTTAGGCATCTGTGGGTGCGAGAAGTCTTTGTCGACGACCACACCCTTGACGAGCATGGTGTCCTCGAGCTTGCCGCCCTCCTTGCCCTCGACCTTGATGAGCTCGAAGTTGACGTCCTTGGTCTTGAGGTCGGCCACGGTCATGACGGCGTTGACGGCAATCTCGGCAAACTGACGGTGGCACCGGTTCACGCTGCGGCGATAGGAGGCGGTACCGTCAATAAGGTGGCTATGGCGCTGGAGGCGGTAATGTCAGTAAGGTGGCTATGGCGATAGGAGGCGGTACCGTCAATAAGGTGGCTGGGGCGATAGGAGGCGGTAATGTCAGTAAGGTGGCTATGGCGATAGGAGGCGGTACCGTCAATAAGGTGGCTGGGGCGATAGGAGGCGGTACCGTCAATAATGTGGCTGGGCGATAGGAGGCGGTAATGTCAGTAAGGTGGCTATGGCGATAGGAGGCGGTACCGTCAATAAGGTGACTGGGGCGATAGGAGGCGGTACCGTCTATAAGGTGGCTGGGGCGATAGGAGGCGGTACCGTCAATTAGGTGGCTGGGCGATAGGAGGCGGTACCGTCAATAAGGTGGCTGGGGCGATAGGAGGCGGTACCGTCAATAAGGTGGCTGGGGCGATAGGAGGCGGTACCGCCAATAAGGTGGCTGGGGCGATAGGAGGCGGTACCGTCAATAAGGTGGCTGGGGCGATAGGAGGCGGTACCGCCAATAAGGTGGCTGGAGCGATAGGAGGCGGTACCGTCAATAAGGTGGCTGGGGCGATAGGAGGCGGTACCGCCAATAAGGTGGTTGGGGCGATAGGAGGCGGTACCGTCAATAAGGTGGCTGGGGCGATAGGAGGCGGTACCACCAATAAGGTGGCTGGGGCGATAGGAGGCGGTACAGTCAATAATGTGGCTGGGGCGATAGGAGGCGGTACCGTCAATAAGGTGGCTGGGGCGATAGGCGGTACCGTCAATAAGGTGGCTGGGGCGGTAGGAGGCGGTACCGTCAATAAGGTGGCTGGGGCGATAGGAGGCGGTTTTGGGCGATAGGAGGCGGTTTAGTCAATAAGGTGGCTGGGGCGATAGGACGGGGGAGTCAGTAAGGTGGCTGTGGCGATAGGACGGGGAGTCAGTAAGGTGGCTGGGGCGATAGGACGGGAGAGTCAGTAAGGTGGCTGGGGCGATAGGACGGGGAGTCAGTAAGGTGGCTGGAGCGATAGGACGGGGGAGTCAGTAAGGTGGCTGGAGCGATAGGACGGGGGAGTCAGTAAGGTGGCTGGGGCGATAGGACGGGGTAGTCAGTAAGGTGGCTGGGGCGATAGGACGGGGAGTCAGTAAGGTGGCTGTGGCGATAGGACGGGGGAGTGAGTAAGGTGGCTGGGGCGATAGGACGGGGAGTCAGTAAGGTGGCTGGGGCGATAGGACGGGGGAGTCAG
>JAXIVJ010012821.1:10000-32500 GCA_036785665.1 Chirona hameri | reverse complement strand
TTATCCATTAGATCGGCACTATCGAAGAAGCTGCATTCAAGGTTGTGCCGACATTTCTGCTATGTTAACACAAATTAGCATTAAAAGCACGAAATACCCTACTTTTAGTTTTAATTTTGACTTCACAGTGTAGCCAAGGTTCCATTCTAACCTGAAAACATGCACATTGCAAGATTCTTCATTTATCCCATTCGTCATTACTTCGTAAGCATACATCGATTTCGCGAACCGCGGTCTCCCTGTTGTAAGCTTCATGCAAAGGTCCGTGTTCGGTGCCGTTTATACTCCGTGTGATTGGACTCAAAACTCCATATTCTTAATCCACGGTCAATTTTGAACATATTCATGTATGTCCCATATTGAAATTAAAAAATCACTCCGACCAATTATTGCGGGCTATATCGGGATCCTGGCCCATAGTGTGGTGGGCCTCTGAGACAACTTCGCCCTGGTGGGGTGTGGGGTCAAAATGACGGCCCCCTCAACTCGAAAACTACAAGGGCCCGAAAGACGCGGAAAAATAGGTTCGAAAGCTCTCGACAAGGACATTTGAAGTTACTTGGGGCATGTTTTGTCCCGGGTCAATATTGAGGTCACCAGAGGTCATCAAAGGTCAAATTTTCCAAGTATGGGGACGTTGCTCCAGAAACCCCAAATATCTCGGGAACTATGATAGCTAGGAAGAAACGGAAAAGATCGAAAGCTCTGAAAAAGAAAAAAATCGCTAAGGTGTCCTCAAATTTGAGCTCGGGTCAATATTTTCGGCTCCAGAGGTCACCAAATGTCACGACTCACGAGGGCATTGTTTCCCGAACAGTTGTTTTATGAATTACTTGTTATTTGTTGACCATATAGCAGTAATTTTAAACCCATCGTGTTGGTCTCGTCAAGGCGCTTCGAAAACTATTAATGGTGACCTGGTTAGGTCAACTTCTAAATTTGACCTCAGGTCAAGGTAGGTCATGTTACATATGGGGCGACGCGACTCGACGAGAAACCCCCAGTGGTGTCATTCGCACGTCTCTATCTGTATTATATCAAGAGTTATTAGCAAAAAAAGTGCTGGTAACCTCAGATGACCTCAGTTGACCTTGCAGATACACTGAGCAACAATCGCACCTGGGCCATCAAGAATGAGCTAAAATAGCATGATTCTGAAATAATTGGCCTGATCCAATGCATATTCTCTGAATAAGAAGCATTTGTATATTGTCCCCTCGACTTATAATGGGGAGGTCACGAAATTGACCTGACCTTAGGTCACCAATAACAAAAATCCGAGATACACGAATTGTAGGTACTTATGACCTTGTGCAATCCGGCAAGTTTCAAATATATCGGACAAACACTGTGGCTTTGGCACGACCACAAACATTTTTGGAGGCAGGGTCACTTGACGTGACCTGGTGATCTGACGTGACCTGGTGATCCGACCTGACCTGAGGTCAAAACTTTCACACAATGTGGGTAATTGATCCCCAAATAGCTGTGCCAAATTTGGCGCCGCGCCACCGTTTTCCCGCTATTGCCGAAAAACCTCGGGGGGGGGGGGTCAAAATGACCCGACCCGGTGTCCAAAGAAATATGAGAAAAAAATGTCCAAAGAAATATGCTTGTCCGTCCAAAACCGAATCGGTATTCGGACAAATTCGTAATTCCAAAAATGATTGTACCGATGGCACCACTAGTTTCAGGGATAAAATGTTTTGCTTAGCAGAGCTTGTTATGTGAACCCTAGCCTCTACCTTCCAATCATGTAAATTTTGGTTGTTTAAGAAGTAAGAGTCAAAAGCAATGTGTACCACAAAATCTTAGCATGCCACAGTGTTCCAAAATTCCATTTTTGCTTGGGTGTAAAAGTGGAAAATTTGAGACAAAAAAGACCACGAAAGTGGAAAATTAGGTACAAAATGACACAATATTGACTTGTTTTGAATATGAAAAGCAGTAGTTTTCACTGAAATCATGTATTTTAGTCAATATTTTTGTCAGGATCAATATCATAATTTGGGGGTGGAAAATTCACTCCTAAAATGGAGAGAGTAAAACAATTATTCATATTTGGGCGTCATTTCCCACCAAAGTCAACAAATTTTGGGACACTGGCATGGCACTCTGCAGCATGACCTCATCTGGCCACAGCTATTGCTACTGACCACAGGTCACCCCAGTCGAGGGCAAATGGTGAAAACATGTCTGACATGGAACCTGGTTGACTCACACATGCCTGCTAGCAAAATAAAAAAGAAGTGAAGAGCTATTCAACTGAGCTACAGGCAGAACATGCTGCTGTAGGGCCAAAATGTCAGCAGGCACTAGGAATAGCAGGGTAGTGGCATTAGGGCTTTATGACTTTCTGACTGTGGTCATTCATAGTCAGGGTGACTCAAGTGTGGGAACTGGGAACAGAATGACAACGCAGTAGCCATGCTCAACCCTAGAGCCATGGATTATGACCCCAACACTAACCAACTGAGCCACCCAGATCCCATAGGTCCATAGGTCTTGGAATTTTTCCCATTTTCTGGACTTTTTGGGTCCAAATAATTTTGCTCTCTTCATTTTGTACTGAAAAATGTGCTCTTTTCACCTAATCTTACCAACATTGTAGTTAAAATAAAATTATATTTCCCTCACAAGGATTTAATATCTATTACAAATAAGGAATTTGTCATTTCCAAGTACAATAATTTTCCAAACAAATGAAAATCGTGATTTTCCTTACAAGAAAGTTGTATTCTCCACCTATGGATTTGTACTCTCTGGGACCTGGTCATGAAAAAAAAACACCACTGCATAGGAATAACAGGCTTGGGTTAGATAGATAGGTAAGAACCTACCAAAATATTATAGTCATAAGTTAAGCACAACCCAAGAAACAACCAACAATCTGATACATACAATGATTATCACCATTGTCAGTACCTAGGTAACCAAAAAGGTTGACCAACCAGAGAATATAGGGTACCTAGGTCAAAGTCCAATCTTTGGATACATCCTAACCTCGGACTTGTCATGCAATCAGAATGTAGATGATACTGACGCACTGCACTTTAGTGCATTAGTATTAACATTCTGATAGCATGAAAAGTCTGAGGTTAGCACGTATCCGGGGTTAGAGCAGTAAAGACACCAAACGTCCCCGGCGTTTTAGATGTTACAAAACTTAACTATTAGGTCACTATACATCTTTCAAGGCACTATGCTGTACCTGTTATATTATTTAGAATGTATCTAACCTAACAATGTTGGAACAAATTTTTTTTGGAGTGTCACGACTGATCGTCCACCATGGTCGTCGCCATATTTTTTTTCTTCTAACCGCCACCCATTAGTAGGTGACCAGGAGTGCCCCCGCCCTCGATCCCAACGACGCACGACACCTTAAGTTAACACCAGAGAACAAAAGAGAAAATGTCGCGGCACTCCCAGCTAAGAAATGAAAACAAACATAAAAAAGCATATGAAGAGATGTAGTTTGGGTGTTAGATGTGGTGATATAAAAGAAGGCGAAAAGTAGTCATTGTTGAAAACAGCAAATGACATATCTATCCAGATAGATATATTGACGCAGAAAGATACACAGGAAAAATAGCAATCGTCCTTGACGTCATTGGAACAATGACTGTATATTTTATTGCAGTGAAAATACTGCCTAATAATTTTGCAAGCCGGTGATCGATGTGTAAGGTCACATCGTAGTGGCAGCTGCTGCACGGCCGACATTCGGTCTCAAATAAAAGTTCTGTGCTCCACCAGGAATGGAGGTTTAGTGAGAGCGTGATAGTGAGCGGCATTAAAGGAAATAGTTCACCTTCGGAATTTTTTTCAGAACAAGATTTTATTTTATTTTTTAATGCAGTTTCTTTTTTTCTTTTCAAAAATGGTCCTACATCGCGCCAATTCAGGACAGAATGTTGTAAATTATTAATTTTATGGTGTGCGTTATTGGTCTGTGCATGCTCCCTGGCTGTTTTTTTTTTCACTTTCAGACGGTACGGTACATCATATATGCGCCGCATTCCTTCGTCAAAAAGTCAAATATCTTCGGCTGGAGTCTTTTCAGCCAAGACAAGTTGCAGATAAGGATTTCTCAACACGGGCTACAAAACTGCTATTTCAGTTCAAAACCCCATGTTGAAGGTGAACTATTTCCTTGAATAACCCTACAGCATAAATAAGTTATGACATCATAGACAGGCCATAGTGAACGCCGTCTATACTTGTTGTATCAAGGTCGGTCGTCATCAGCTGGCATGTAAGCAGCTTGGCAACGGCTGAGGCGACAGAAGCGGCAAGATACTAATTATTGAAATTATAATTAGTTATAGTGCAAAATGTCTTGGGGAAGACATTTTGTTACTAAATGTTACTAAAAGTCTTGGGTTACTAAATGTGATATTTTCTATTGATTGGTAGGTATATTATAGGGATTTACTAATACCTAAGGGGGGACCGATCACGTCTTCAGCCCATCCCCCTTTACCAGTCCCATCCTTTTCAAATAATTTTACTTTTTAATCTGCCTAAAAGAAGCGTAATCCCAGCCTTGGAACCGAAACCAGCAAACAAAGCTACCAATGATCAAGGGCGTCACCACCTTCTTAAAGTTGGGGGACAGAGGCATGTCAGACGGGTGAACTATGGTAATCTGGACCCATTTTTGGAACTATTCCATTTTTGGAACACCGTACCCAAAAATGGGTATGATACTTCCAAAAATGGGTATGATACTTCCAAAATGGGTACGCTCTGTAATGCTTGTTCCAAAAATGGGCATGCTCGTTCAAAAAATGGGTACGGAAATGACTGAAACAACCCTCATGACTTTAACATCAACCACAATTGATTTATGCGTTGACACATTGTGCCAATGACATCAAATTCAGTACCCTTGAATTCAGCCTTGGAATTTGGGCCATTTTCTGGACTTTTTGGGTCCAAAGAATTTTGCTCTCTTCATATTTGTTCAGGAAATTTGCTCTCTTTTCGCCTGATCTTACCGACATTGTAGTTAAAATATAATTAAATTTTCCTCACAAGGATTTAATATCTATTACAAATCAGGATTTTTTACTTTCCAAGTAAAATAATTAAAACAAAAATGAAAATCTTAACTTGCCTGACAATACAATTTAACTCTCCACCTATGGATTTTTACTCTCTGGGACCAGGTCATGAGAAAAAAATCAAACACTGCCTTTGATTCTATTGACAGCATGTGCATTATGGAAATGCAGTCTTTTGAATTTTATTGAAGTTGCACGATCTCTGGGCGGCAAAAATGTGCCGCCCCAAGATAGTGAAACTTCAATAAAATTTGAAAGAAACTTTGGATTTCTATAATGCCCAAGCTATCAATAGTCGAGGGTGCTGAATTTGATGACGTCATTGGCACAATGCATCAACACACTAATCAATGCATTGGTCACAGTAAAGTCGTGAAGGTCGCTTTCCGTACCCTTTTTTGGGACGAGCGTACCCGTTTTTGGAAGAAGCGTACTCATTTTTGGGTATGGTGTTCCAAAAATGGAATAGTTCCAAAAATAGGTATAAATTACCATAGTTCACCCGACTGATGTTGAAGTTGATTTGGTAACGGTACGGCTGGCGTCACCGGTTGCGGCTGGTGTCACACAAAAATCAAGGTTCAAGGTTACTATAAATCAAGGCTGTTCTGGATACATATGGAAGCCATAGATGACGATGACGTCACTGGATTATGGGATTACGGCTGCCGACCCCGAGATCGGACTTATGGCTACGAGCGAATCTTCGGTTTCGTCCCAATCGGACTTAATGTCAACGAGCAAATTTTAGGTTTCGTCCCGCCCGGATTTAATGGTTATGAGCGAATCTTAGGTTTCGTCCCGATCAGACTTAATGGCTACGAGCAAATCTTAGGCTTCGTCCCGATCAGACTTAATGGCTACGAGCGAATCTTAGGTTACATCCCGATCATACTTAATGGCAGGGTTAGGTCAGGTTGGGTTAGTTTGCGCCAGCCATAATCCCATAATCTAGTGACGTCATCATCGTCATCTAGGGCTTCCATATGTGTCCATATCAACCTTGTTTTATAGTAACTTTTAACCTTGATTTTGTGAGACACCAGCTGCGACCGGTGACGCCAGCTATACTGTTACCCTTGATTCTTTACATGCAACGCCCATAGGCGTAATGTTAAAATCTGAAAATGTTGGGGGATGTGTCCCCCACCCCTGACTGGAAAAAATACACTCACTACGCTGGACGCCTCAGCAGAGCCGTTGCGCCGAAATTTCGGCGCAATGGCCGTTGCGCCGAAAAGGCAAGGGGATATGCCCGCCCCCCCCCCAAAGGTCCTGAAACTATGATTGCCCCCCCCCCCCCCCCCCAACGGTCGGACGTACGGTTGTAAACATTGCCTTTGCAGCAGTCAAAATCCAGCTATCCACATTGAAAAACCTGAAAATATTGTGGCGCTTCGCGGCATGATACAAAATTTGCAACTGCTTATAAAAATTTGGAAAATGGGAAAATGAATTAATTAAATGTGGCAGAGGCTCTCCTTAGCAGTACCTAATTGCTAGCCCCAGGGCCCACTCCCTTCATACAACCCTTCATGCCACTTTCAAGCAGTGTTGGAAAAGTTCACGTTTGTTGGTTCCATATACACCAACACATTTTGTACTCCCAAATTGTGACTGGTAAAAATTGATTTTTTTGTACTCCTCAGAAATATCTATTGTTTATTAACCATAAAAGTGTTTGTTGCAGAGAAAACCTGTTCATAAAAGGTTGACTTCTGGCTTGGAAAGTTGGACTGAATTGTAGCCAACACCACAATTACCTCCATCCACCCACTGCCACTGGATTAAAATAAAAGCTTAGGCAAAGACAAACCCAAGTCCCAACTTGAACTGTTAACAAACCAAACAAAGTTATAAAGTTTCCTTGAACAAAGTTATAAAGTTTCCTTGAACAAACCCAACTCACAAGGCAAACACCGTCAGCAAAAACAAATCTCCACCGTGTGCCCTTCACGCGGGTTATTTGTGCTGAAAGCGCCGCATTCGGTAAAGAGTCTCAGCAATTAATTTATTGTAACATCGCAACACAACAGCCACAGCGTAGAGGCCGGGGAATATAATATAGATCGCTGACGGCTGACGGTCTGCTAAGCGCCGCATTCGGTAAAGAGTCTCAGCAATTAATTTATTGTAACATCGCAACACAACAGCCACAGCGCAGAGGCCGGAGAATATAATATAGATCGCTGACGGCTGACGGTCTGCTAACCCCCTCCCTCCCCCCACCCCGGGTCAACAACTTGACGGCTGACGGCCAGCTACTACCCCCCCCCCCCCCCCCCCCCCCTCCTCCCCCACTCAACAACTTTTTGGAAAATACGCCACTGGATTTGCTCCCCCCCCCCCCCCCCCCCCACAACCCACGGATCCTCCCCTGACTGAGTGTCATTAGTCCTTGATTTAAAAAAAAATAGAGATAGACGAATTGTAGTTCCTGATGACCTTGTCATACCTCATGAGTTTCAAATAGATCGTTCCAAAACTCTTTCTTTGGTAGTGTTCTGATTGGTTTTTGAGGTAGGGTCACTTAACGTGACCTGGTGACCTGACCTGACATGACCCTGACATCAAATTTAGTCAGAAGATGCAAAAGAGATGTATCAATAGCTGTGCCAAATTTCATGGCGCTGCGTGGAACGGTTCCGGAGATATCGACCTGAGAGACTGACGAGCAGCCTTGGAATTTTTGCCATTTTCTGGACTTTTTGGGTCCAAAGAATTTTGCTCTCTTCATTTGTTCTAGAAATTTGTTCTCTTTTCACCTGATCTTACCGACATTGTAGTTGAAATATAATTAAATGTTCCTCAACAGTGTCCCAAATTGTGTCGATTTGGGTGGGAAATGACACCAAAATGTGAATAATTTTCCACTCTCACTCCCCATTTTAGAAGTGAGCTTTTCACTCCCAAATTATGAATTGTGATATTGATTCAGACATCATTATTGACTAAAAATACCTTGTTTCAACACAAACTACTACTTTTCATATTCAAAACAGAAATCAATAGTGTACCATTTTCATTTTTCTACATAATTTACCACTCTAATGGTCTCTTGTGCCTAACATTTTCCACTCTGACACCCAAGCAAAAATTGAATTTTGGCACACTGCCTCAACAAGGATTTAATATCTATTACAAATCAGGAATTTTTACTTTCCAAGTAAAATCATTTGTCAAAAAATGGAAATCTTAATTTTCCTAACAACAAAATTTACTCTCCAACTATGGATTTTTACTCTCCGGGACCAGGTCATGAAACGAAAAATCCAACACTGCTGACGAGAGTACAACTATTGGGAGTACAAATGTAATTAGAGTAGGTCCCTATGCCACAACACAGTGTGACCTACTCCAATTGCCCCACCAATTATTCTCCCGCCTCAGAAAGAGAACAAGTACTCTGTAAAAGAGTAACAATTACTTTTCTGACGGCAAAACGCACTGGGATGCTGTTATCTCCGTAACATGTTGACTCACATTTGACGTCAGAAGCCTATTCGGTTTTGACTAGGTTTTGACTAGATCGACTAGCTTGATTGAGAGCTGTACCAGTATGGATAGCCGTTAGCTCCCTTGTACCTGTGACGTTTGCCATTCGCTCATAGAATAGTAGCGAGTAGTGAAACAACAGCCTTTGTCATTGTTTGTTGGTGACGCACACGCGGCGCACATGTGAGTTGTGATTACTGATTATTGTGTGGGGTTGATCTCACGGTGGGTATTTTTTTGAGTAGCATTGAAATAATTTTAATTATATGATATGAAGGCCAGTTCGTGATTTGAAATGTTATTCGGTTGGAGAGCCAGACTGGAAAAAAACAACACTAAAAGTGACTCATTTTACATACACATTTCCTGGTTATGACCGCCAGGCCCCATGTTGATGTAACGGTTTTCTGGCATTGTTCTGAATTGTTGTCCTGAAAAAGAAAATGTGTGCTTAGGTAGGTATGCATTGCTTTTCTGCATGAATGCATAGGTACTTACCAAGAATTGTCAGCACATTTTGATCTGGGGAATTTAGTTTTGTAGTTTATCATTCATCATTATTCATTAGTATATCAGTATTTATTTTTGACCTACCATCAGGTTATTTGTGTACTCTTTGTTTGCGAAGATATGTACTCCTCCACCAACAAAAAAAAGTAGAATTCCCACCCTGCTTTCAAGCGGGCTACATGTTTAGCTAGTCTGCTGAGCTCCGAAAAAGGTGACGCGAACGTGAGGACGCGGACATCGGCTCCCGGAAGCTGCTCCAACGGTACCCAACTTGCTGGACTGAAGAGCCTAATAGTGGGACCAGGCCAGGAACATCTCCCTCCCCAAGCCATCTCGCCCCAGCCTCCTCAAGATCCACAGGGACCATGTATGCGCGGAAAAGTCATTCTGCCTCTTGCTGCTTTTAAACCGTTTGCACTGTTACCAGTTGTTTGTTGCAGTTCAGTACATATGTAATGTATACAGTTATTATCATATGTACTATTGAGCGCTGACTGCCACCGGTCATCATGATTTACTATCCGAGGAATATGTATATGAAAAACTACCTTAATTTAAATAGTTTTCATCATACCGAGATATGCAACCAGGAATAGGGGTTACCTGAGGCTGGGCTCCACTCACGGTCTGGTCATGGTCTGGTTCCAATATTAAAATTGTGTTTTTCACGACCTAAAATTTAAATTTTTACACCACTTTGTGGGGTCACATCGGTGGCCATCGGCATAACGAAGCCATCGTCATAAAGAAGCGATCATCATCGTCTTTGGTTCGCTGTAACGGTGAATTGAATGAATAGCATTTTAGATTCTTATCCTCCATGTCTACAAGGCCCATATTTCTGAGTGTTATCAGGCAAACACGTAAAATTTCAATATTTTTCAATGTTTGTCATACTGAGATGTGCAACCAGGAATACAGGTTACCTGAGGCTTGGCTCCTCTCTCACGGTCTGGTTCCAATATTGAAATTTCGTTTTCCACGACCTAAAATTAAAATGTGCATGTCGCTTTGCAGCGTCACATCGGTGGTCATTGTCATGATGAAGCCTTCAGTTTGTTGTA
Organism: Chirona hameri; assembly: GCA_036785665.1. Lineage (NCBI taxonomy): Eukaryota > Metazoa > Arthropoda > Thecostraca > Balanomorpha > Balanidae > Chirona > Chirona hameri. The sequence goes on along the minus strand of JAXIVJ010012821.1, from coordinate 22,362 downwards.
ACAGTGAATTAAATGAATAACATTTTAGCCTTGTATCCTCTACAAGTCCCATATTTCTGGGGTTTATCAGGCAAACCAGTAAAATTTTGTGTCACTAAATAACATGTACCTACCTACTATAACATGGAAACCACATTAAAAATGCTGCAAACCCACACGCATAAAAATGGGGGTACATTTTTTCCAGTCATATTAGCCAACCCCCACACAAAAAAAAATGGCCACGTCCCTGCCCCCCCCCCCCCCCCCCTCAGCGATGGTGGAGGCCACCTGTTTGCCAGCTCCCCCGACTTTCCGCCTTTTAGGATTTTTTTGGAAATTACTTCTATAAATGGGAACGCACTTTCCAAAAATGTAAGTTTCCAAAAATATAAAATTTAACCATAGTGTCCCCGACTGAATTGTGAAGTCAGTGGCGAGGCTCCTGGCAGGAGCAGCCCAGTCGTGGACCAGTGGACAGTGGACCCAGTTGTGCGGCCTTGAAGGATGGAACCGGAATCTCGGGGGTCTGTGCGCCAAACTTTTGCTAGATGAAATTACGCTGGACGTGCGCCGAAATTTTCGGCGCAATCGCCGAATTACGCTGGACATGTTGGTGAAAGCGAGTCAGGCCCCCACCCATCACCGGTGCCAATGATGGTGCAACACAAATTAAGATGATCAAATTGAGATGAGATGACCCACAAAAGTGAAATATAATGGGAAAAATCATACAGTTGAGATAGATACTGATTAAATTCTCACCTTAATCGCATCCGTTCCGGTAAGACGTCTTTGATTTTCTTGGTCCTTTACAATAATGAACGGTCGCCCATATTCGTCAAATGCCAGTGAACCTGCCATTTTAAAAGCTTAACAGGCACTTGAACGAATATTACAAATTAACTTAAGTTTAATGAACAGTCCCTGCCATCAAAAAGGACAGAGACGTTGGTGAGCGGGAGTGTCACGAGTTTCACCCCCGCGTGCAAAGACCAATGCCAGCGCCGGCACGCGCTCCCGCTCCGCCAACGCCCTAAACGCGCCACATATGGAAGAACCGGAAGAAGCATCGAGATGTTTTACCAAAAGCATGATGGTGCTAAATTATATGTTTGGAAGCATACACGATAACAAGAGTAGGGATCAGATTTTATCCCTTTATTTGTCCTGAAAGCTTTTGTACACGACTGGAAACGATATCGGTTGGAAGAAGTCAAGAAGTTCCTGGAGCCATTCAAATCGCAGGCAATAGGATCATTTCAAATTTGAAATTAATTTGGTCGGGACTTGGTTTCATTCCTTTGTCTTTGTCATAATAGGTTTGGTTGCTTTTAAAGGTGCCACTTTTCTACCCGCTTACCCACGAGACATGGGTAGTTACTACCCACGTGGGTAATTGTGGGTAGCACAAGCAATCATTTGGCTGAAGTGGGTAGTTGGCGGGTAGCAGAATTTTCAACTTTTCGAAAAAGGAAAGTTGTAAACCATTTTCATTCCTTTGTCTTTGTCATAATAGGTTTGGTTGCTTTTAAAGGTGCCACTTTTCTACCCGCTTACCCACGAGACATGGGTAGTTACTACCCACGTGGGTAATTGTGGGTAGCACAAGCAATCATTTAGCTGAAGTGGGTAGTTGGCGGGTAGCAGAATTTTCAACTTTTCGAAAAAGGAAAGTTGTAAACCTTATTTCAGTGACAGCGCTTTCATTTCAGCAATATCTTTCAAGTTTATTGCATGAATTTGCATAATTTAAAGGTTTTTGCTTTCATTTTCTTCAATCCCAAAATAGTACAATTTATGTTGAGGGTAGTTGTGGGTAGTTGACAGCTTATTTGAGCACGTGGGTAGTGGTGGATAGTTGAACAGTGTTTGCGGCGCGGCGCGGGTAGTCACAGGCCTGAAAAGTGGCAGCTCTAGTTGCTTTTGAGTTTTGATTACATTTGTATCGCATTTCATTAAACTCATCCAGTTGGCAGTTCAAGCTGTGTTTCACGGAATCCATCCATGGAGCTTCGTTAGAACATCGGCTTGGAAACTTGCCAATCGCCTCGGAGCTCGATTCCAGCAAGGCGATATATATTATATATCGATTCCAGGGTACCCCCGATTCGACTCGTTTTTGGCGCGTGTCGCGCGATATTTTGTCATGACTGATCACTGACCTACGACCTACGACTGACCTACAGACCCAGGTGGCAGGGGGCAGCGGCCGCAAACAGGTCACGGGGTCAGTTTTACTGTCATCAAATAGATTACAGATGGTGATGACTGATGAGTCGGCCTGTTTCGACTTCAACTTCCGAGCACGCAAAACTTTCGCTTATTACCGAGCGGGCGCGAAGTGCCCGTGAGGTTTCTCGTGAACTTACTAGACAAATTTACATTTGATCCGGCCTGACCCGGCCATACAGACGCTTTTTCGGAAGCTAATAACTTTGCAACTACTGCTCCGATTGAGATTGGGTTTTCACCATTGGATAGGTCCATCAAATCAATTTTGTTTTTAGTATCGTGCGTTCTGATAGATGTGGTACCACAGCGCGGTGGCAGTTGGCACACGCAAACGTCGAAATGAACAAAAAAACTTGCAAAAATGATTATTGATCCAAAATTACTGTATTATTCTAAGCATTAATTTATACGCTGAAGCATGCAGCGCTCAGGACGTATACTCCCTTTTGGCGGATTTGAGAAAGGAGATTGTGAACAATTTTTAAATACAACTTAATTTTTATGTTGGCATGCATTGAGGCCTGGCATTTTTTATGGAGGACTAAAATGACTGTGTTACTACCACGTGTGCTCCCATACCGTTTCATAATTCAAACCTGTTTTAGCTTTACCAGAGCGCGCTCGCTCGGTCATCGCCCAAAAAGACGTTTTGCTGGTTACCGAGCGGGCGCGAAGCGCCCGTGAGGTTTCTCGTCAACTTACTAAACAAATTTACATTTGACCCGGCCCGACCCGGCCATACATACGCTTTTAGGAAGCTAATAACTTTGCAACCACTGCTGCGATTGAGATTGGGTTTTCACCATTGGATAGGTCCATCAAATCAATTTTGTGTTGGTATGGTGCGTTCTGATAGAGGTGGGACCACAGCGCGTGGCAGTTGGCACACACGAACGTCGAAATGAACCCAAAAAAACTTGCAAAAATGATTCTTGATCAAAAATGGTTGTATTATTCTCAGCATTAATGTATACGCTGAAGCATGCAGCGCTCAGGACGTATTCCCTTTTGGCGGATTTGAGAAAGGATATCATGAACAATTTAATACAACTTAATTTGTATGTTGGCATGCATTGCGGCCTGGCAATTCTGTGTTACTACCACGTGTGCTCCCTTACCGTTTCATATTTCAAACCTGTTTTAGCTTTACCAGAGCGCGCTCGCTCGGTCATCGCCCCAAAAAGGCGTTTTACTGGTGTATTCTGCCGATGAACTAGAATCACGCGACCCTATGTTGGAAGAGAATAGTCGGATATTAGGGCCCAGGGGCTCCACATACAGTGGCGTACCGAGCATACAGTCATTCGGGTCATGCCCTGGCCCTTTGGACCCGAGGGGCGAGGCGCCCATGCAAAGCTGGCGCCCCCTCTGGCCTCTGACCAGTGACCGGTGACGGCACCCCTCCGGCTAGTGACGGCGCCACTCCGGCCAGCGTGAGGACGCTCCCCGGCCAGTGACGGCGCTCTTGCGGCCAATGACGGCGCCCCCGGCCAGCGAGAGCGCCCCCTGCCAAAGACGGCGCCCCTCTGGCTAGTGACGGCGCCCCTCTGGCTAGTGACGGCGCCCCCACCGGCAAATGACGGCGCCCCTCCGGCCAGTGACGGCGCCCCGGCCAGTGAAGGCGCCCCTCCGACCAGTGAGGGCGCCTATCCGGCCAGTGATGGCGCCCCTGAGGACCGTGACGGCGCCTCTCCGGCCCGTGACAGCGCCCCTCCGGCCAGCGACGGCGCCCCTCCGACCAGTGACTAAGCCCCTCCGGCCAGCGACGGCGCCCCTCCGGCCAGCGACGGCGCACCTCCGGGCAGTGACGGCGCCTCTTCGGCCCGTGAAGGCGCCCCTCCGGCCTACTAAAGACGTCCATATCCATAGATAATACAATAACAAATACAACAAATCGCCAATATTATTGGCGCCCCATCGATCGGGTGGCGTTCCTTAGGGCAATGCCCTGGTCCTTTGTGAGTTTCTGCGCATGCCAATGTCCACATAACAAGGAAGGTAAATACTCTCGTCCCAAAAATGCCTCCATTAAAATCCTGACTAAATAAAAGGCAGTTGAGCCATTCGGGGAACGGACGTCGGTCGATCCACGTCCACGGGTGAGGCAGCAATCCCAGCGCCGATGAAGTCCTCCGCTGTCAGTCGCCCTGCGGCCTGATCCGCTCCCCCACCCCATGGAGCATCCAATCGACCTGACGGCTCGCCGGCGCTGCACGGCGGCTGTGCACAGTCCGGCATCGATTTCGATGGCCGGCACCCCGCCGCCGACGCCGCGTCGGGACCGTCACTGTGCGGAGTGGCGCGTGCGGTGCCGCCGACGCGACGATCGGGGGAGGGTGGCATGGCGGGGAAGTGACCGGTGTCAGAATCCACCGCTGTGAGTGGGCGATCGTCAGGCAGGTTAGTGACCGCTTTAGTGGAGTCTGTAGAGTAGGCGAGGTGTCGTGAAGGTTGGTGGCCTGTTCGGAGAAGGGTCGGTGTTTAGTTACCGGTACCCCATGAGTCATGACCTTTGCACTTACCGTTAGATAGTTTTGGTCGCAACGTCTCAGCATTCAGCGGTTTCCTGGGGTCGTTCCTGAGTTCGACATCAATAAAACATGCCAACGCCCAACAGGCAACATATTTTACTGGCGATTTATTTTCAATCGTAGGCACTTGTTAAACTCGTTTGGATTTCATCCTCATCGATGCAACAGTGTCATTGCTTAGGTAATTTGTGTCAGCGTTCATGGTCATACTGATTAATGTGACTAAAAGCAGGGTAATTATCGGCAGCATTCGATGTGTTTGTGCCTGGCACGCAACGTTCGGGTCTGCTTATACGCGCAATTACCTCGAGCCTGCGCGGAAGGAAACCGCCGGTGCGAATTGATTGACAATCATAAACCGATCAAACAACGATCAAAACAGGCGACAAAGACGCAAGCAGTGCCTGCCACAACACAACACAAGTCAAACATCCCCATGCACGAACACTGCACACTTATTGATATTGCTCGCTGAGTGTTGGTGTGTTGGTCTCCTGGAAGACGTTCCTTTCCTGGTACTGTATTGACCGTTCTATTACTGGCAGCTGACCGTGGTGGTTAATTCTCTGTCCGCAGTGGGACTGAGCCTGGACGCTGGACAGGTGGCTCTTCAAGGGACGCGACGTGACGACCTGCGTTGTGACGAGCCGTGCCGTGCCGTGCCGTACCGTACCGTGCCGTGCCGTACCGTGCCGTGCCGTGCCGTGCCGTGCCGTGCCGTACCGTGCCGTGCCGTGCCGTGCCGTGCCGTGCCGTGCCGTGCCGTGCCGTGCCGTGCCGTGCCGTGCCGTGCCGTGCCGTGTCGTGCCGTGAGATGCCGGTCCGTCGCGGCGAGGCGGGCGGCGGGCCGGCCAGCGGCCCTGCCCGGTTCCTCTCGCTGTTCAGAAGGATGAGGGCGGACGCCGACCCCGTGAGGCTGGTTCACACGGCCGGAGACGGTGAGTCGGACGGCTCAGACTTGATCTTGATCTCAGACCTGACCAGACTGACCGCAGACATGACCTGCACTGCAGACCTGACCTCAGACCTGACCTCAAACCTGACCTCATACCTGACCTCAGACCTGACCTCAGACCTGACCTCAGACCTGACCTCAGACCTGACCTCAGACCTGACCTCAGACCTGACCTCAGACCTGACCTCAGACCTGACCTCAGACCTGACCTCAGACCTGACCTCAGAACTGACCTCAGACCTGACCTCAGAACTGACCTCAGACCTGACCTCAGACCTGACCTCAGACCTGACCTCAGACCTGACCTCAGACCTGACCTCAGACCTGACCTCAGACCTGACCTCATACCTGACCCCAGACCTGACCTCAGCCTGACCTCAGACCTGACCTCAGACCTGACCTCAGACCTGACCTCAGACCTGACCTCAGACCTGACCTCTGACTTAGCCTCATGTATGTACTGCAGTTACTGCACTGCCCTCCTTCCTCGTCACCAGCTGGCCCTGACCTCAGTCCAGCTGGTGGTCCAGCCGACTCCCGCCGCTGGGGATAAATAGATCAGATAGCTCTTTGTAGCTGTGCGATATTCATACAGCGAAACAAAGACCGTGTGGTGGTCCACTGTAGATATCCTTTCACGCCAGCCCGGACACCTGTCACCAGGCTGCGCCAACAAATGGATAGCGATAGGTACCAGCCACAAACTTACTCGTAAGAGAGCTAATTGCTATGCTGAACGACTTTTATAGAATCAGATAAATGTATTTGTAATGTTTGTTTTTAATTGAGAGCCCAATACCAGGGCGAAACTTATACTTATTGCGCGTTAGGTTTGGGATACCGCACCATTCAGTAGTGAAATTATCATTTAACGGATAATTTTGACTCCTAGAAAATACCTGACGGCAACACAAGATTGCATGGTAATTATTAGAAGTACTGCAATTAAGTTAGCAATTCATAGATACGGTCCGTTAACTTTTACTTGCTAACTACCGTGAACGTTTATGATGACCTGTTACTTCATCATGAAGGTGGCTTATTCCATGTCTCCGCACGGTTAACCTGACAGTCTTCTCCGCAGTACCTTCCCATGCCTTTTCTGTCCCCACGATCGGCTATATCAGCTGTCGCCTGCACGCCAACCTGACGCTATTCGTGCATAATAAAGGCGATGCATGTCTTACGATAAGCGTGTCATTTGCCAGTCATGCAATGTGTACAGGCCTGCGGAGTCGGAGTCGGAGTCGGAGTCGGTCGGAGTCGGCAGTTTTGGCCGGAGTTGGAGTCGGAGTCGGTGTCGCTAAAATCTTACCGACTCCGACTCCGGCCCGGAGTCGGAGTCGACTTTTTGGCAAGTGGCGATTACTTTGGTCGGTAGAATAGTCGTCGGCCTAGGTGCATTAACTTGACAGCCCTTCGAAAGAAAATGAGTGGAAAATGAAACCTATAGGTGCCTAGTTTACACATCTATCGGTATATTTCCGCCTGATGAAGATAGGGCAATAATGTTAACGTCATCTGATGATGATTGGGTTTTGGACGCACCGACTCTTATGGTCACACGGCGCCCATTGTAACGTCTGTATCGTGCTCGTTTCGCCAAGGAGATTCGAATCATACCATGGTGACCAGGTTACCTAAGTCAAATTCAAAATTTGACCTCAGGTCAAGGTAATTTAAGGTCATGTGGTGAACCAGGTATGTCGTGCTGCGCAATGTCGGACGTGTCTCGACGAGACATACACAGTGGTGCCGGTCTCACGTTCCTATCTTCATTTTATTATATCAAAAGCTATTAGCAAAAAAAAGTGCTGGTCACCTGATGACCTCGCTCGATCTTGTAGGGGTCACTGAACAATAATGGTACTTGGGTGATGGATCATCACAAATGAGCTATAATCAGGCCCGTAGCCAAAGGGGAGTCGGCGGGTTCTCTTCCTCCCCTCCCCTCCCCTCCCCTCCCCTCCCCTCCCCTCCCCTCCCCTCCCCTCCCCTCCCCTCCCCTCCCCTCCCCTCCCCTCCCCTCCCCTCCCCTCCCCTCCCCTCCCCTTCCCTCCCCTCCCCTCCCCTCCCCTCCCCTCCCCTCCCCTCCCCTCCCCTCCCCTCCCATCCCCTCTCCCTCTCTCTCCCTCTCCCCCTCCCCCTCCCCTCTCCCCTCTCCCCTCTCCCCTCTCCCCTCCCCCTCCCCCTCCCCTTCCCCCCTGGAGAACGGATATAGGCCGGAGTCGGAGTTGGAGTCGGAGTCGAAGTCGGAGTCGGGGTCGGAGTCGATTTTTTGCAGGCCGGAGTCGGAGTCGGAGATGCTAAAACTCTGTCGACTCCGCAGCCCTGAATGTGTGTCAACAAACTGGCATACACATGCATGTTAATGCAGCTGACAATGGGCGAAATCCCATAATTTAAACTAGATTGAGCTTCGTTCGTCATTTCGTCAATTGTTGACAACATGAAAAGCCTGGGCATTTTCGCAACGCGACTGTATGATGACATCCGATTACATCCGATTACATGACATCCGATTACATACATGACATCCGATTTTTTTATCTCTGAAAAACGGTCCTAGTAAGAAGTATCAGATATATCATGCAATATCTGATGCATGATCCTATAAGAAATAAAACAGATCGTCATTTTTGATATGGAGACTGACCGAACAATGTCAAACATTGTAGCCAAACAAGCAGGTAAACGAAGACAATTTTTCGCCGGGAAACGGTGTAGCCGACTAAAACTCCATCAGTATTTAGGCCAGTGATTCTCAAAGAGGGGGTAAATACTAAATACCCCGCTTGGGGTAATGGAGCCTTCGAGAGTGGGTAACGGCTATTAAGCAGCTATTAAGTGATAAATTATAGCTGATTCGTTTGATGATGGTGCACAATGCACACATCTTTCCCAGCTTCTGTTTCACCGTCACAATATTATCGCAAAGAGCTCAAAACCAAGTAATAATAAATGGTGCGCAGTTTTGTGTTGGTTTACGAGTTTTAAATGCTTGGAGTCACCGCTGAGGCTGATCCACAGATGCAAATGATGCAAACACAGCACATTTTGCGTCTCGCAGGCAAATCCTGTCTCGTAGACAATCGCGGCCCGCGTCTGGCCCGTCTCGCTTGAATATCTCGTCGATCCAGGGGCGGCGGATTTGGGGGGGGGGGCAGGGTACTCAACATGCCCCCAGTCGAAATGCCTGGGGGAAAGGGTAATTTTGCCCCCCCCCCCCCCCCACAGATTTTAGCCTGCTCAATCTGGGGGCAAAATGACCCTTTTGCCTCCCAAGATTTTACACTGGGGGGGGGGGGGGGCATTTTGGGTACCCTGCCCCCCGCAATCCGCCGCCCCTGCGTCGACCTAAATCTGCGGACGAGTTGACCTAGTCAACTCTGTCGCATGCGATATGGATGTCGCCGCGAGACCCGCGATTCTGGAGCGAGATCTTGCAGCGATTTCGCAGTGGAACTGCGAGATGCGAGCGGAAAGTGTTATATTTCAATGGGAGTTGCGAGACGCGACTTGCGTGTGAAAGGAAGAGCAGTAGCACACCTGTCTACTTATATTCCTGGCCCTAGATGGCACTAGTAGTAAACGCCTGAAGTTATGCTGTACCGCATAGCTCGAAGCCAAGAACCGAGGTCTGCGCAACGAGGAGGGATAGCGAGTCATTGTGGTCATCAAAGAGAAGTAACCATACCCTGGACGCTGAGCTGAAACCCACTGATTTAGAGAGGCAGCACCTAATCACGGCGGTCGGTAACCGTTTGTTTCAGAGCCGCCGTCTCCCGACCCAAGGTCACCACATGACGTCATTGATGAGCCAGAGTCAGAGTACGGTCCGGTACGTATGAATATAATTTTATCAAATATAATCATGCATATTGATCCTCCTCAGGTAACGTGATGTTTAGCATGTATTGCACGACGCACAGAATGTCCATACAAACTAATGTAATAGTGTAATTTGAAGCAAACCCCGTGTTTAATAAATAAATTGTCTGAGAGCATAATTAACATCATGTGAACGTCATTAATTTGTCTCCACGTACAAAGAACAACCAATCGGCATGTATCGTGAGGTGCAACGGCTCATTCTTTAAAGCACAGTAGCGGTGCAGTATCAATGCAAAATATGACTATTGATTCGTAGCCGTAACTGAGCACGAGCAGTGCGAACTCTTTCACTAGCCAGTTAGGCCGATACTCTTGACTTCTTCATGCCGCGTCTCCACCGTCCCTTATCTCTGTATGTGCCGCGTCCGTGATTTGTCAGGGGGAGGACCGTCTGCGGGCCTCCCGGAAGGACAATCCGTTCCTGCGCCGTCTTTCGGAGGACCGGCTGGACCGGCAGGGCGCGAGGTCAGCCGAGCCTGCGCCCCACCGCCGCCGGACGGTATGTGCTGCCTGGGGAGAATGGGATGGAATGGGGGTGAGGTCCAGCTGGACCGGCAGGGTGCGGGGTCAGCCGAGCCTGCGCCCCACCGCCGCCGGACGGTATGTGCTGCCTTGTGAGGATGGAATGGGATGGAATGGGATGGAATGGGATGGGATGGAATGGGATGGAATGGGATGGAATGGGATGGAATGGGATGGAATGGGATGGAATGGGATGGAATGGGATGGAATGTGATGGAATGGGATGGAATGGGATGGAATGGGATGGAATGTGATACAATGGGATGAAATGGGATGTAATGGGGTGGAATGGAATGTAATGGGATGGAATGGGATGGAATGTGATGGAATGTAATGGGATGGAATGGGATGGAATTGAATGGGATTTGATGGAATGGAATGGGATGGAATGGGATGTAATGTGATAAAATGGGATGGAATGGTATGGAATGGGATGGAACGGGATGGAATGGGATGTAATGGGATGGAATGGGATGGAATGGAATGGGATTGAATGGGATGGAATGGGATGGAATGGGATGGAATTGGACGGAATGGGATGTAATGGGATGGAATGGGATGGAATATGATGGAATGGGATGGAATTGGATGGAATGGAATGTATGGGATGGGATGGGATGGGATGGGATGTGATGTAATGGAATGGGATGGAATGTGGTGGAATGGGATGGAATGTGATGTAATGGGATGAAATTATATGGAATGAGATGGAATGTGATGAAATTAGATGGAATGTGATGGAATTTGATGAAATGTGATGGAATGGGACGGAATGGGATGGATTGTGATGTAATGGGATGTAATGGGATGGAATGTGATGGAATGGGGGTGAAGTGTTGAAGGCAGGATGACAGGGGGCAGACAGGGCGGGGGAAGGCAGGGTAGGGGGCAGGTGTACCGTGGACCAGTTCGGACAAGCTCAATGAGCCTGTCGATTGACGATTTAAAACAGCGAAGTCAAGAGATCTGCCTTAGTTATACCGATGACAGAACCAATAGTGATAATGACCGTTCCACCCAGACTTGTAACGACTCATTTTTTTTAGTCGACTCAAGTCTGACTCAACAGTCGAAAAACTGACTCGACTCAAGTGCTGTCTTATTTTAATTGAATCGACTCGACTCAAAATTATATTTTAGTCGACTCAATTTGACACCATCAAAAGTTAAATTATTACTTGCTGTTGACGGGGGGGTCAGCAGAATCGCATTTTATCTAGTGTAAACTGGTTTGATCAGGGGGGCGTGGCCCCAGTGGCTATGTACCTGCTGTAACGACTCATTTTGTTTGTGTCGACTCAAGTCTGACTCAGAGCCGAATAACTGACTCGAATCTTGACTCAAGTGGTTTTAAATAAATCGAATCGCCTCGACTCTTGACTCAAGTGCTGCTTTTTTAATTGAATCGACTCGACTCATGACTCATCCAAAAATGTCCGACTCGTGAGACGATTCATGACTCAACTCTGAGTCGGTTACAAGTCTGGTTTCACCAACCATTCGCTTGTCCTGCAAATGATTCTTTAATTAATCAACGTATCTGCAATATCACAACTGTCCTAAAGCGACAGCATTTATGCGATAGTGTCGCATAAATGCGATAGTGTCGCATCATACTATATTGTGTCGCGTGTGCTGTATACCGTATACTATATTGTGTCGCGTGTGCCGTATACCGTATACTATATTGTGTCGCGTGTGCTGTACATCGTATACTATATTGTGTCGCGTGTGCCGTATACCGTATACTATATTGTGTCGCGTGTGCCGTATACCGTATACTATATTGTATCGCGTGTGATGTACACCGTATACTATATTGTGTCGCGTGAGCTGTATACCGTATACTATATTGTATCGCGTGTGCTGTACACCGTATACTATATTGTATCGCGTGACCACCCAGCAGAGCTCGGCCGGTGCCGGCGACCCGCTGTCTGACGCTGAACTGCACTCGCGCCTCGTGCGGAGTCCGCCGCCAAGCCGCAGCAGCAGGCGGGCCTCGCCCAACTTCTTCCAGATACATGAGAAGGCCAAAATCGTGGTGAGTATCCGACCTTCTGGCCGTAAAGTCAGCGTCTGTGGGACGTTCGTAAACTTTGCGAATTGGTCCACGATTGAAAGCTTGGGGTTCCGTGTCTGCCAATCATTTTTGGAATTACAGTTTTGATGATGATTGCTGAAGTAAAACATAGACCTGCCTCGAAGAACGTTACTTCTGTTCCGAGCGATTACAGTTCGTAAAT
>JAXIVJ010012821.1:0-2500 GCA_036785665.1 Chirona hameri | reverse complement strand
GGGGGGGGGGATTCCGCCCCCCCCCCCCCCCCTCATGTTTTTCGCAGATATCTCCAGAACGGCTGGGAGCAGGCCCATGACATTTTTGGAATTTTCCTAGAATTGAATTCCGCATTTGGAGTCAAAATTTAGAGTTCTTAATCTGAACAGAGGCGGTTTCAGGGCACGGTTTTGGGAGGGTTCGGCGGCGATATTTGGCGATAATACGGAAATGCGATCTTCACGGTTTCTTCCTAACTACCTCAAGTGTGAAGGAGTTACATCGGTCTACGGTGATTGCAACAAGTGCAAATTAGTTCATGTTAATGAAATATCATAAAAATTTGCTTGGCAGAGGCGGTTTCAGGGGCTTGGAAGGGGGGGGGGGGGGTCCAGGAAGTATTCAATGCTCTGCGGGAAGTAAATAGAGCGATGTAAGGAGCATTTATAGCTATCAAGATGTAAAAGATAGCTTCTCCTTCCATTATTTTAATAATTTATTACATATAGAGTTGCAGGGGCGTGTTCAGGCACATGAAAAGGGGGGTGACTGGCATGGTGATGACGATATGCCAGCGATTACGGCGCAATAGACGGTTAACTTATAATGATATATGCACATATGAGGCCAGGAGAGGGAATACAATCATTTGTGTTGCAGAGGCGCGCTCAGGAATGGAAGAAAGGGAGTCATATTATTGCAAGGAAACTAAGATGCATGGGCCTACAATGGCATAACATACTGCAGTTTTCGGATGAAACGCGCCACAGGGTACCCTACGAACGATTATGAGATAATAGGCGAGTCCAGGTAGGGTAAAAAGGGGGGTAAGCAATGTTAATTGAAGTTGTAAGTGAAATCGTCACTGTTGACTAGTTAGGTCTTGCGCCTCTCCAGTTGGATCCTGGATGCGTCATGATGAAGTACAACATGCAAAATGGAACTATCTACGATCAGTAACATATTTATAGTGCTGGGTAGCAACATGCCTGCGGTTAATATTTTTCCTATTTGACCTCCCTTTTTCACTAACCTGGTACCGCCTATGGCGAAAAATATGATTTATAACTGTGTTTTCTAATGGCACAATAACATACCATTTCATTTATTTAAAAAAAACATACAAAAAAGTTTTATTCCGCATTTACTTCACCCCCATATTGAGTGACCTGCACACGCCTATTATTTTTGAATTTTCAAAAGTGGTCGCCCTATATAAATCATAAATCTCCAATTAAATCTATCGATTCCCATTGGTTGTGTTACAATCGGTTGATAAACATGACAGCTGTGTTGGATGATATATAACACTAAAATTTGTAGTTTTTGCCCCCCTGTTTCCCCCTATCAAAAATGTTGATTTTTTTTTAGAAATGTAGATCGTGATGAGGGGAACCAAACGACGTTTGATTTTTGAAAATCGGATGGGTAGATTTCGAGATCTCCTGGGGGCGAAATCCGCCCCCCCCCCCCCCCCCCCCCCCCCCCCCTGTTACAAATAGGAGTAGCCAGGAGCCTGTTACAAATAGGGTTACAAGTTAATATTTTATGAAGAGAGTGGGACCTAGGGTCAGCAATTACCGCCAAGAGCCTCTGCCAGACATTTAATGGAATTAATTTTCCCATTTTCCAAATTTGTATAAGCAATTGCGAAACTTGTGTCATGCCGCGAAGCGTCGCGAAATTTTCCCGGTTTTTAAACTTTGGAATAATAGCGGAATTTTTACTGTTGCAAGGGCAATTTTTACGATAAATTGTTAACTTTCCCCGAAAAAAGTGTGTGCGTTCGGGGGGGGGCGGTCGACCCCCCACCTTCTGAGAGTTGATGTCCGGACCCTCTCCTTCCCGACCCCCCGTCGGTGACGCCCCTCACCCTGTCAGTCTTGTAGGGCCCTTGCAAGACTTGAGAGCGCCCTATGCTGGTCTGGAGGACCACTGGTAGGTTTGAAAGGGCCCTCGGTCGTGCTGAGAGGGTCCTGTGCCGGTGTGAGAGGGCCCTAAGGTCGGTAAGAGAAGTCCCTCAGTCTCTTTGAGTGTACTATCGATGGGCCTGAGAGGGCCCTGTCTAAGCCTGGAGAGCCATTGCCAGACTTGAATGGCCCTCCGTCCGTTTGAGAGAGCCATTGCCAGGCCTGAAAGGGCTCAGACCAGGCCTCTGGCTCAGGCGGGCCCAAATGGCTCGCCTGGTGTCCGGTATAGGGTCCTCTGTCGCCTAGTAAAGGCCCTCTCAGACCGGCTTAGGACCATCTGAGGCCTGGAAAGGATCCTCTCAAACAGGCGCTGGCCCTTTTCAGGTCCGTCAAGGGCTATCTCTGACTAATGTAATGCCCAGGGTTGTGCTCGACTCCGAGTCGGTGAGTCAAATTTGACTCAAAACTGACTCAACTCAACTTGAATCAGAGTCGAGTCGCTTAAGAAAAATAGGGACGCAACTTGAGTCAGAGTTGAGTCACATCATGGATGTCGCTTGAGTCAAAGTTGAGTCGCCTGGATGCTGCTCAAGTCAAAGTTGAGTCGATT
>JAXIVJ010012820.1:0-35000 GCA_036785665.1 Chirona hameri | reverse complement strand
GACTGGGTCACCATCAGTAAGTCGATCGTCAGATCAAAGCGTGGCCAACATTTCTGCGAATTGATTTAAATGGCTGGCCTTCAGAGGCTCTCGTTGGCTACATTCTTCCTGTATCAACTGTACCTTGTTTTGAAATTTGTATTTTGAAACTGTATTTTGCAGCATAGGTATTTTTAAGAAAAAGCCTATGCGATAAAATGGACTCTGAATCGACCGAAAGCTCCCGAGATCAAATATGTTAACTTGTGTCGAAAGAAGATCAAACACTATGTGCCCTATATATTGATAACCACTTCTCTGACCTGCTTCAGACACTCCCAGCACCGTGGAGTATACGCAGATGGCGTGCCAGACCTCGCCCGAGATGCTAGTCATCGCCTAGAGGTGGCGTGAGCAGCCTACCAGGAATTACGGAGATGTTTGTGATCAACCTGAAGAGGAAGTGTGACCAATGGCCATCCAACCACGGCGGGTCGCAAACAGGCTCGCCACGCCTATAGCCAGGTTACACAGACTACATCTTCTCAGACGTCTCGTGACACATTCGATATCGATTGATAGCTATACAGACCTCCTGTCAGACCTGTCGGCTATCGGCTATCTCCTGGTCGGTTATCTCCTGTCCCGGAGATAGCCGTGAATGTCGGAACAATGTCCGTCCACATCCATAGATACTTTACGAGGAAAAGAGCGGTAGGCAGCATACAGGTACCCCATTCTTTTCACATGTGGTGGTGGTACAGGTCGATGCAAACATTTGTTTTCTGTTTAGCATTGTGAAAGAGCCTCGTAGTATGTATTTTCATGTTTTTTGGGGGAATGTTCTTAACTAACAAATTAAAGCAATGTTGGTTATCCATGGTTTTCGATCTTTTCCATCGACACCCCTGTTATTCCAATCAGTATTATTGTACCAGAGTAGTTAATCAGGTGGATACGTAGGTAATGTTGGAAATATCCCAATTTAGCAGCCAGCCAGCTGCATCGATATGGATGAATTTGGCCTTCTTGTGGTAATGTGGTGATGGGAAACTTATAGAAATGTTCATATGCGAAATCATGCTGGACAATTTGTTAGAGCGTCACTTTAGAGCCGGAAATGGGAGAGACGTCCGTTCACAACTTGATCGTCAGACAGATGTGTGTAATGGTGTTGGCTCGTTTCCAATATCCCAATAAAATATATGGACTTGTATGTATTTAATTGATCACCAACAAGGATAAGAATAATCTACGTCGTAGTGTGAAATTCATATTAAAATATAAAACACAAAGTGAAAATGTGAAATGTCAAGCCGCGGTTCTATATGTATGCATCATTGTCGTCTATAGTCAGGTTTATTAAGGGACTCCATAAAACATGGCTTTTCTGCCCTCACGTCATGAACATGAGAATAAAAATAAAATGGGTAAACAATGCATAAATCTATCTAAAATGGTGTTAATTGTTCCCAGGTCTGCAGACGCTAATCACAGGCGACCCTTGCGCGCATTCCACACACTCACGGCTCTAAACGGAAATGTGCGTTTGCCACGCTCTGTCCGCACTCTTGGGAGTTCCAGATGACCTCCACGAGTTCCACGAGTGGCCCTAACCGACACATCGGACCGACTCCGTACGAGATCGGCAAGCGCCGGCGGCGCGCCGGGCGACATCAGTCTGCGCAACATGGCCGCATTACGCTCCTCCAACATGCCGCCAAGCCGATCCCACCCTAACGATTCCAGGGCAGGAGTGATATGCTCACGCCGGGACAGTCCAGTGACGATGCGTGCTCCAAAATTTATAACCTTCTGCACCCGATGACGCAGTGTGGCAGAACAACCGCCCCATACAGTCAGACAATAATGCAAATGGGGGAACACGAGTGCCTGAATCAGTAGTTTCTTAGTTTCGAAAGGTATTCTGTGTCTCAATTTAGATAAACCGACGAGAACATAGAAACAGCGACGGGTGACCTGAGACACTTGTTTTTCCCATGACAACGACGAGTCAACGTATACACCGATAATTTTTGCGTGTGGAGATGGATTTATCTCTGCGTCACCAAATTTTATTGTCAAGGATTTGCATCTTTTCTGCTTCGGTTTGACAAACAGCAGCTCTGTTTTACTAGGATTAAGTTTAAGTCGATTTTGAGTGAACCAGAGAAGAGCAACGTCGAGTGCGCTTTCCATACGCTCCTTTAGTGATGCCAAGTTCTCAACCAGGTCGGAATCTAAGAACTGTACGTCATCAGCGTACATCACCTGCTTGCCAAATGGTAAATGTGCTGCAAGATCGTTAGTAAACATCAAAAACAATTTTGGTCCTAGTAATGATCCCTGAATTACCCCATGCGTCACTGGTAATGGCCCGGCGCCGCTGTCCCGGATGCTCTGACACCTATTTCTCAGCCAGTCCTCGAACCAATGCCTGTCCACGCCATACCATCCTAATTTATCTAACAAACGTGTATGCTCAACGCTATCAAAGGCGCGGGATGTGTCAGCCGCTAGAAGAGTGGATACATGACCATTTTCCATTTTAGATGAAAGAAAATTAAGTGTATCAATCATCGCAGTTTCAGTCGAATGATTACCTCGACATCCGTGTTGGTTGTCACACAATACATGGTTTTGGTCAATGTAGGATGAAAGTTGAACAGAAACACATTTTTCACAAAGTTTTCCAGGCACACTGGTAATAGAAATTGGCCTAAAATTCGCAGGATCGCGCCGGTCACCCTTTTTGTACAGCGGTACAACACATGCATCCTTCCACCTAACCAGCACCTCCCCCGAGCGAAGTGAACAGTTGACCACATGCAACAGATGAGGCCCAATGGTCGGAAAGGTTGCACGCAGCATCTGCACTGTTATGCCGTCACATCCACTCGCGCGCGAGTTGCCCATGCCACTTAGTGCGAACGATAACTCTGGCAGAGTCACAGTTCTCACCCTGAAGGCGCCGCTAATCACGCGCGGGGGTCGCGGTGGCAGTAGCGCCCCCTGCGGCGCCGCGGACAGCGCAGCAGCGACATCTGCCCCCGCAGACACGAAGTGGCGGTTTAGTCGCTCGGCCCACGTTGGGTCGCTGTGGTGGAGTGGGGTAATTCTCGGTTCCGGCTTCTTCGATGCTAGCAGATGCCGGCGAATGTCAGTCCAGGTTGTGGCTCGTTGATTTTTGTACGAGAGAGCGAAGTACTCCGAGCAGGCCCTGTACTGAGCTTTCTTGACGATATTTCTGCTGTTCCTAAATGCCTGCTGAGCTTCAGCACTTGTACGGTCCCGAGCCCAGGCTTCTCGAGCTCGGTCTCGTCTCTCCATACAACCCTGCAGCTCTGCGTTGTCGTGCAGCCAAGGGCAAGAAGGGTGTTTGAGTCGGACAGTCCGAAGCGGCATGTGCCAGTCGATGATGGGTTGCCATACTTGTAGCCAGGCATCCCACATCGCCGACGCTGTAGTGGCGCTGTAGACCGCACTCCAGTCGGCCAGGAGCATATCGAGGCACAGCGTGTCATTATCAACGTTTCTCGTGGAGCGAACCGTGATGGATTGCGCAGCGCGGCGCGTTCGCTTGGTCTGGATGTTAACGGTGATCATGTCGTGGTCGCTGACGCCGCAGTCGATCACCCGGGCATTGGTGGTGAGCTCGGCATTGGAGGTGATGACGTGGTCGATTAGCGTCGAAGATGAAGAAGTGGTCCGAGTTGGTGCGGAAATCAGCTGTTGGAGGGAGAGGTCCCCCAGCATGGCCAGGTACCGTTGGGCTCCTGCGGAAGATGGTCGGAGCAGGTCGATGTTGATGTCACCCAACGCGCACAGCGGGTGCTGTCTGGCGAGAAGTGACGTCATCTGAAGTTGCAGATCATCCAGTACCGGCGCGATGGACGATTTGGGCGGCCTGTAAAGCACTCCGACCACAAATACAGTCGCACCGGCAAAGTGCATCCACAGGGCCTCGAGCTGAGAGCCGTTACCGGGCACGGTGAGCGTCTCTGCTTTCATCGTATCACGATACACTATGCATACACCACCACCGTGCGTTTTACGATCGCGGCGCTCCACAACATAGCCGGGAAATATGAGGAAGCTGCTGTCAATGTCCTCACTCAAAAATGTCTCACTGATGCAAAGAATGTCCGGTTTGTGTGCATCCAGGAGGACGTTCACTTCGTCGATAGACGGCATGAGGTGATTGATATTCAGATGTGCCAGTTTCAGCTGCCGGGTCGGCTGTTCCTCCTTTTGCTGGACATGAACGCGGGCCGTCTGCCGGGCAGTGAGTCTGGCTGGTATTGTCAGGCATCGGTGCTCTGTTGCTGGCTGGCTGGCTGGTGGCTCGCCACAGCTCGCATTTCCCGGCGCCTCCTCTGCCGCTTGCGCCGGCCAGCGCGGACTCCCCGGTGTAGGCGCCGGCGCGGGTGACAGGGCCGAACGGGTTGCGGGCCGGCCCGCAGGGCCGTCTGGGCGGCGCGCGGCCCCACGGCGCCAGCCGACCACGGGCGGCCGGCGGTCGGCCGGGTGACTTGCCATTGGGGCCGGAGCAGCGGCCGCCAGGCCTGCTCCGCTGTCAGGTTCCGGACAGCGGAGGGGCAGGGGAGCGGCGCACGCGGCACCACAGAGCAGCGCACCTGGAGCCGGTCCTGCACCACCGACCCGGCCGCCGCCACGCGGCGACCTTGACGCCGGTCAGCAGAGAGGTGGAACGGTAGAAGCACGGGACGTCCGTTGATTGGTCGAGGGCGGCGGTGGGCCTCTTCCGAAACCGGTAGAACACCGGCGGCCCGAGTGTCTAACTATATGATTGATTCTGTCTAACTATATGATTCGTCTGTGTATGTACTCATGTTGACTAATTTGCGAATGAATCAAGTCCAAGTCGATTAAAAACGAACCAAACGACTTCCCACGGACTCATTGTATCATTCAATGAATCAAGGATGGATGTAGGACTAGCCTCTTACATAAGGGATCTGCTAGGAGCATAGAGACTTGCAAAGCGACATGGGACAATCTCCTCACAACTCCGCAGTTTCTGTTCCAGGTTCCAGCCCATGATGTCTCTCAAAGAGGGCGTCTGACGAACGCTGTGCCGCATAGCTTAGTAGTTCCGATTCCAGCCCATAGATGGCTCTTAAAAAGGACGCCTGATGCATGCTGTACCGCCTAACTTAGTAGTTCCGATTCCAGCCCATAGATGTCTCTTAACAAAGACGCCTGATGCATGCTGTGGCGCATAACTTAGTAGTTCCGACTCCAGCCCATAGATGTCTCTTAAAAAGGACGCCTGATGCATGCTGTGCCGCATAGCTTAGTAGTTCCGATTCCAGCCCATAGATGTCTCGCAAAGCGGACGCGTGATGCATGCTGTGCCGCACGACACAGCAGTTTCTGTGCTAGCCAAAAGGTGCCTCGTAGTCGTAAACGTTAAAAGTGACGTTTTGTTTAATGCTATGCTGCAAAGCTAAGCGGTCTACGATAGAAAGCACTATCATTTATAAGATAAGTTTCATCAGTGGCATACGATCCAACTATATATAACCACACACGTTTTCACGCAGCATAAGATCATCATAGACAGGGGCGTCGCCACAGATTTTCTTTTAGTGGGGGGGGGGGGACGAAGTGTCGAATGATCCATTCGATGGTTCGCAAAAATACGAAAGGAAATCAGTTTTTGCTTCATAATTTTTACTTGGAACGCATTATTTTTCAAGGGAGATAATCACCTTTTGATTTTGTTAGCAACAACTTATTTGGCTACCGTTATGGTATTAAAATGTTGTGATCTAAATTTAAGAATTAAATAAAATTATTCCCGTATTCAAAGTTGGAAGTTTGCAAAAATTAATCATCGGTATTTTCCCTCCACTATTGGAAAGCGCAACATCTGGCGCTTTTGCATCAATCTGTTCAACGTTGTTGAATGGGCACTTGTAAACAAATCGCCGACACTAAATAGGTCGCCGTAGGCACCGGCCGGCCGGTGCCAAGCTAAACTGCCGATGTCAATGCACTTTTTGCAAATGATTGTTGACTGTTCATAACAATTTTGGCACATATTCGCAAAAGATAGAGTGCAGGAAACATATTGCATACCTTCATGATAAATAACAATGCGTAGGGAGGCTAATTTACTGAATTCGGTATCAAGTACTTGCTGAGTACCGACCGATATAAGCATGGATCGCTTATCAGTAGGAAACTGCCAATATCTTTCGGTAGGAATGTTTATATGAAAAAAAATGTGATGAATTTACATCATAATTTGGCCTCGTCTATCGATTTCAGGTGCTAACTCCATTGTTGTGGAAAAAGGTGATTATCTCTCTTTAATCCTCGCCCTACGGGAGCTTTTTTCACCTTCGCCCTACGGGGGGTCCTAAAAAGACCCCCGGTTAACTTCCAAACCAAGCAACATAGAGCGACGCAATAAGAACCAACATGTTGCCTGCCATGTTTAAAATCTAACGATATGCAATTTTTAGGTTTCAGCTCAATGAGTGACCTTCCAGTTCAAGTGAATGACCTCGATCGACCACGTCCAGAGCAGCGATTTTGCTGTCAGAAAACCTAAAAATGAGAAATTGATAAATGTAAATAAAAAGGCATGTTCCTAGACCAGTTTTGTCTCAGAAATACAGAAAAGGTAATTATTTATTCGTATCTGGTCAAAAAGTCCAAAAAAGTTATTAAAAAAATGACGTCATGGGATTGCTTACACTTAGGGAGCCATCACTCAGTCAAAAATAGAGATATTTCTTTGAAATTTGGTTTGAGTATTGTCCATACTCAGTTTCTCTCACATATATTCCGGTTTTTTAACATCTTCGAAAATTTTGATTTTGTGGTGATTTTTCTCCCTCAAAAAAAAATCAGTTTTTGTTCATTTCTGGGTCAAAACCATTTTTTTTTGCAAATCCGAGATTGCCATTTTACAGAAAATGACATTTTAATATCTTCTCTCAATTTGCGTTGTAATTGCTTAAATTTGCTCTTCTACTTCTCCTTACTTTGCTTTCTACGATTCTTCAAGCATATATCGTTTGCCACCACATGACGTCATCAAAACGTCATTATTTCCCAAATTTCGCAACAATTTTCAATGAAATTTTTACAGAATACGTATAATTGTTGTAATACTTAGCTACCGAAAATTTCAGCAGAATGCGCCGTATTTTGGAAAATGTTATTTAAGAAAAACCTCAGGAGGGCGTCGTTTTAGGACCCCCGTAGGGCGAGGGTTAAGGTATATTCACCACCATTTTTTGTTGTAATTTATTACGAGCGCTCGTCCTTCCGTGATGTATGAGGTAAAAATCTGAATATGACCATACATTTAAGAGAGCCAAAAATAATTATATTCCTCTATTCGCCCGTCTATTGCGCCGTACCGTCTATTGCGCCGTAATCGCTGGCATATCGTCACCATGCCAGTCACCCCCCCCTCCCCCTCCTTGCATGTGCCTGAAACACACCCCTGTAACTCTATATGTAATACATTAGAAATATAATTGGAAGGAGGAGCTATCTTTTACACCTTGATAGCTATAAATGCCCTTACATCGCTCTATTGACTGCCCGCCAGCGTTGCATACTTCCTGGAAACTTCCCTTTTAAGTCCCTGAAATCGTCTCTGCCGATGCAATTGTTGTTATGATAGTTCATTAACCCAATTTGTAACAGGGGGTTAAGGTATAGTAACCACCATTTTTTGTTGTAATTGATTACGAGCGAGCGCGAAGCGTTCGCTCGTCCTTCCGTGGTGGAAAAAAAATGGTGTGACACAAAAACACGCCAGAGTAGTTAATCGGGTGGAAACGTAGGTAATGTTGGAAATATCCCAATTTAGCAGCCAGCCAGCTGCATCGATATGGGTGAATTTGGTCTTTTTGTGTTAATGTGGTGATGGAAACTTATATAAATGTTCATATGCGATATCATGCTGGACAGTTTGTTAGAGCGTCACTTTAGAGCCGGAAATGGGAGAGACGTCCGTTTACAACTTTATCGTCAGACAGATGTGTGTAATGGTGTTGGCTCGTTTCCAATATCCACTAAAATATATGGACTTGTATGTATTTAATTGATCACCAACAAGAATAAGAATAATCTACGTCGTAGTGTGAAATTCATATTAAAATATAAAACACGAAGTGAAAATGTGAAATGTCAAAGCTGCTCGTTCTATATTTATACATCATTGCCGCCTAACTGTATGATTCGTCTGTGTATGCACTCATTTTGACTAATTTGCGAATGAATCAAGTCCAAGTCGATTAAAAAACGAACCAAACGACTCCCCACGGACTCATTGTATCATTCAATAGATCAAGGATGGATGTAGGACTTAGCCTCTTCATAAGGGATCTGTTAGGAGCATAGAGACTTGCAAAGTCGACATGGGACAATGATCCAGTGGTGTCGCCACGGTTTCGAACTTGTACGGACACACCCAGACATTGACCCTTTCGAGCGGGGGGCGGGGTAAGAAGTGCTGTTTTGCAGGGGTGTCAATACGGTGTTTAAGAAACCAGTCACTTCATAATGGATTTCATAATGGATTTTGTTTAGTGCTGAGATAGCAGTTTTTGAATTCCATGTCGATAAATCACTTACTGCATACTCTGGTTGCAAGGGACTCAACTGCTGAATATATTAGATGTTTTGTCCTGTCATTCAGCATTGTGTCAAAAACCGTAGCGCTGTGTCGAGAAGCTTCATATGTAAGAATGGGATCAAAGCAGCGTTACTGGATCAGCGAGCGAACCCTTCGCCACTGACAATATTATCCTAGTTGTGTGAGCAATGATGAGATAATAATTACATTTGTACGTACTAATTTTATAAATAACTATTTTAACCAAGTTCCTAACATTGTACAGATCAACTTCTATCATTTTTCGAAGCACACAATGTAGTGGACCAATCACCATATCCTCTTGCGACCAAAGAGCTAACTGGAACTCCTCACCCTGTTTCGAGGGATATAGGGGCCGGACGAATTTTTCAGAGGCCGCCGAGAAATTTGAACCCCGCTCCCGGCACAGAAAACAAATGTCTTACCACTGTGCCAGATTGCTCCACCGAAGCACACAATATCATAACAACATGCCCCATTTCGTATTTTGCGCCACTTTCGCATCTATACTGAAAATCAGTGTCTAAGTTATCGAAATATATTGCTTTCGAATTTGTAGCCGCTGGGCAGATAGAATAAATTAGCCAAATAATTTTAGAGATAAAAAAATAGCCGAAAAGTGGGAGAGCCATGGCCTGCCGGCCTCCTTGTTCATACGCTTGCTAAATTTCGCTCAGGTCAATATTGAGGCCACCAGTGTTCATCAAAGTCAAATTTTCCAAGTTTAGAACTTAAGGATAGTTTAAGATTGGCAATAATTGTAAACGCCATCGTGTTTGCGACGTCAATACGATCCGAACCATACTTGTGGTGACCCGATCGGATCAAGTTCAAAGTCTGACCTCAGGTGACGGTCATCAAGGTCATTTGGTGATCCAGGTTGGACATGTTGCATATGTGGAGACACTAGATTAACACTGCGGTAGCTGTCACACGTCTCTAGCTCTAGCTCTCCCAGCTCTCCCTCTAGCTCGTCTCTAGCTCTCTCATTTGTTCCTTGCATTTCCTCAAATTTCCGGAGGTACATCCAAACGCCCCCCCCCCCCCCCCCCCCCCCCCCCCTCACCAGCACGGCGCGGGTTAGGCCTAATACACTGTGCTTGGATCCATGTAAAATAAAACGCGCGTGAATCAGCGTTGTCAGCGCCAGGAGGAAGCCAAATACAGTTCAGTAAAATTACGCCCGACCATTTATGTTACTGAACTAGTGACTAACACGGGAGTATTTTGTTTTGCTCCCTCGCAAATTTTGCAATATATCGTAAACTACGGTTAACTACCGCCAATATCGTCCCCAAACTTCAGTACAACCGCTTGCACATCAAGCACCGCTCACTAAACGGCTAAACGTTTTAGCAATGACAAGGCAAAATGTTAATGTATTCATTTTCGCACAAGTTGGCGAACCTCCAAAACTTTGTTCGGTCTGTCCGTACAAGTGTGCGGAACTATGGTAATTCCTATTCCGAACTCCAGACAAAAAACGTTAACATTTCATTCCAACTGGCCATTTGTGCGTTCAAGTTGGGGAGGGGACAATATTTTGTTTTCCTTCTGTTGAGCAATAAGTTCCATGAATAGAGGTAATTCGTCACGATTCGTCACAAATAATCCATCTGAAGATAATTCGAATATAAATATTTCAAGTATCGATATCCATAATTCCGCACCTTCAATTGTTCCGCAAACTTGTATGGACAGTCCGTACAAGTTTTTGGAGGTTCGGCCAACTTGTACGGACAGTCCGTACAAGTGTTTGGAGGTTCGCCAACTTGCACGGACACTGTCCGTACTGTCCGTACTGTCCGTAGTGGTGGCGACGCCCATGGGACAATCTCCTCACAACTCCGCAGTTTCTGTTCCAGGCTCCAGCCATGATGTCTCTCAAAGAGGGCGTCTGACGCACGCTGTGCCGCCCTAGCTTAGTAGTTCCGATTCCAGCCATAGATGTCTCTTAAAAAGGACGCCTGATGCATGCTGTGCCGCATAGCTTAGTAGTTCCGATGCCAGCCCATATATGTCTCTTAACAAAGACGCCTGATGCATGCTGTGGCGCATAACTTAGTAGTTCCGACTCCAGCCCATAGATGTCTCTTAAAAAGGACGCCTGATGCATGCTGTGCCCCATAGCTTAGTAGTTCCGATTCCAGCCCATAGATGTCTCGCAAAGCGGACGCCTGATGCATGCTGTGCCGTGCGAAACAGCAGTTTCTGTGCTAGCCAAAAGGTGCCTCGTAGTCGTAACGTTAAAAGTGACGTTTTGTTTAATGCTATGCTGCAAAGCTAAGCGGTCTACGATAGAAAGCACTATCATTTATCAGATAAGTTTCATCAGTGGCATACGATCCAAATATATATAGCCACACACAGTGGTGGAACTTTATGAAATCGGTTGGGGGGGCCCAACGGCCGAAAGGTCAAGTTGACTTACTAAATGTCCAATACTATATGTATATATGTACAATACTATATGTATATGTATATAGAGTGTATAATGATTATATAATATACTTATTATAAACGATTACAATTATTACAATTATGAAACCCTTGTTTCCGTTTCATACGGGGAAAAAATACCCAATTTGTTTTTCTCCAATTTCTTCTTTCTGCCTATAAAATCGACATATTACTAGTTAACTGAAATTGATAGGCAAACACTGACAAGACAGCAACACAATTTCGAAGCCGTTACATGTTAAATTATCGCCATCGGTGGCCAATTTCAAATGCATCTGAAAAACACGTTCCTCATCCATAATTGTCACATGCCAGCCGGAGTCGACAATAATTAACTGACTCCAACTCCGGCAAAAATCACCTACTCCAATAGACTCAGATACCGAGTCCGAGTCTGCAAGACTGCTTCCGACCGACATGGCTCTCTCAGTCCGTTTAACCCGCGCACTGCAGGGGCTTCGCGCCGAACACGAACTGCAGTTGATTTCCGCCCCCCCCCCTGAGATCTCAAAAACTACGCTACGTAGCGAGAAGCGGAAAACGGAATTTGATAGCTTGATACATGTTCTATCGAAAGTGTTTCAGTGTTGTTTTAGGTCAGGTCAAAATTGAGGTCACCAGAGGTCGCTCCAGAATCACTCCAGAAATTCCCATATATCTCAGAAACGATGATAGTTAGAAACAAACCAAAAAAAGCAAACGCCAGCCAGTGAAATTTGCAATCGCAAAAATGTCCTCAAATTTGACCTCAGGTCAATATTTGAGGCTCCAGAGTTCAAAAAAGAAAAAATGACGTTTTTTTGCTAAATCGTTTTTCGCTATTAACTTGTTATGCAATAAAGATAACGAAAAACTGTTTACGCCATTGTGTTTATCTTGTCAAGGCGCTTTGAATGATTTACATGGTGACCTTGTTAAGTTAACTTAAAAATTTGACCTCAGGTCAAGTGGTGACCCAAGTATGGCATGTTCATTTAAGAAGACGTGTCTCGACGAGACAAACACATTGATGTCTGTTTCACTCCTCTATCTTCATTATGTCGGGAGTTATTGCCAAAAAAGTGATGGTGACCTCGCATGACCTCAAATGACCCAATATGGGTCACTGAACAAAACTTACACTTGGATAATCAAGAATATCCTATAATAACATGATACAGAAGTAATTGGACTAATATCATGCATATCCTTAGCATTTGTATATTTCCCCATTGACTTATTATGGGGAGGCTACGAAATTGACCTGACCTTAGGTCACCGATATAAAAATTCCGAGATCCAAAAATTATAAGTACTTATGCGTTCATGACCTTCTGTAAGTTTCAAACTGATCGGTGAAAAACTCTGGCTTTGGCACAACTGCAAACATTTTTGGAGGTGGGGTCACTTGACCTGGTCTGGTGACCTGACCTGAGATGACCCGAGGTTATTTTTTTCTTTAAAGTGTGCGCAATTGATGTCCTGACAGGTTTGCGAAAACCCGGCGGCGCTGCGCGCCGCCGTTTTTTCGCTATCTTTGAAAAACCTGAGGGGGGGGGCGGAAATCAACCCCCCTGCAGTGCGCGGGTTAAGGGCTCTCCAGAATGACCGAGAGCTTTCTTAGACTTGCACAGGGCCCTCTTAGGTCTGACAATGGCCCTCTTAGACAAACGTAAGGCCCTCTCAGATCAGACGGTGGTCATCTCTGGTCGACCGATAATCCTCTCAAAGAAGCGGAGGGTCCTCTCTTAGGGACTTAAGGCTCTCTTAGGCATGGCACGCCCCCCCCCCCCCCCCCCTGGACGATTAAGGGACCTTTCAAACTGGTAAACAGATCTCTCAGACAGGCACAGGACCCTCTCAGGCTTGACAAGGGTAATTTCAGAACGACAAGGACCACCAAGGCTCTAAGGCCTGGAAGGTACTGTCTCAAACCAACTGAGGCTCAGACCGCCGGGTTCTTTCCGGTCTAGACAATGGCCCTCTAAGACCAGCCTGGGGCCCGCTCACTCCTGGCAAGGCTCAAGAGCCCTCGAGCCGACCGATGGTCCCCTCAGGTCGACTTAGTTCTCCTTCAGGCCAACCAAGGGCCCCTTCAAGCCGGCCAAGGGCCTCTCAAATCGACCGAGAGCCCTCTAAGGCCGACAGAAGAGCCCCACAGGCACACTAGGTTCCCCTATAGGCCGACCGAGGGCCACTCAGGCAGACTAAGGGCCCCTCAGGCGAACCGAAGACCTCCTCAAGCTGACCGAAGGCCCCTCAGGTCGAAAAATCACCTAAAACTGACCGAAGGCACCTTAGGCCGAAAAGGGGTCTTCTCAAGTCGACTAAGCCAACTGAGGGCCCTTCAAGGCGACCGAGAGCCCCCTAAAGCCGTCAGAGGACCCCTCAGGCAGATAATGACCCCTTCAGGCCGACCAAGGACCCTTCAGACCGAAAAGCCCCTTCAAGCTGACTGAGATCCCCTCAGACCAAACGAGAGCCTCTCAGGACGACCGAGGGTTCCACAGGCAAACAGAGGGCCCCCTCAAGCTGACCGAGGGCCCCTCAGACCAAGCGAGGGTCCTCAGGCCCACTCAGGGTCCCCTCACGCGGACCGAGGTCTCCTCAGGCATACCGAGGGCCACTCAAGACCGACTGAGGTCCCCTCAAACCGACAAAGGGTCCCTCAGACCGACAAAGAGCCCTTCAGGCCGAACTAAAAGCTCAGCAGGCCAACCAAGGGTCCCCTCAATCCGGCCGAGGTTCTCTCAAGTCGATCGAGGGCCCCTAAAGTCGACCGAGGGCCCCTAAAGTCGACCGAGGGCCCCTCAGGCCCAGAGCTTCCATGCTCGTCAGTCCGACTGGACACCCCTCTGACTGGCCGACGAAGGCCCGGCCGGCCAAGCCGGCCGAGGTTCGATCAAGTCGACCGAGCCACCTCCCCCCCCCCCTAGTCGACCGAGGGCCCTCAGGCCGATCAGGCCGACTGAGGTCCCCCTCCCCCCCCCCCCCCCCTCAGGCCGACAGGGGAACCCTCAGGCCAAACAATGGCTCCTTAGGCCGACTGGAACCCCCACGGATGGACGAATGACTCCTTCAAGTCGACGGAGTGCCACTTCAGGTCGACCGAGTTCCCCTCCAGGCCCAACGAGGCTCGCTCAGGCTGACCGAGGGCTCGTCAGGTCAACTAAGGACCCATTCAGGTCAACCTCGGTTAACCTCCTGGAAGAGACATGTACCCCTAGGCCCCCTGGCCGCGATGACCCGATGCTCTTTGATGGTACGATCCCCTCGACGTTCCTCCGCATCAAACTAGTATTTTAGCACGGATGTTAGATACTTAGGATATTGAAATACCAGGGAGCCAAAAAGGCTGCATAAACTATCAGCCTTATTTCAGGCAAAAAAGAAATTTACAACAAATTATATTGAACGCCATTTAAATAGAGCACTCAGATCGCTAATTCGTCATGCTCCCCTCCGCTATTCGCTAATCTGAACGCTTGAACCTTGTATCTACAGACTTGTTAGCATAAGAGAATCCATGCTACCAACTTACCTATATCATAATCGAAAAGCAGTCGCAGATGGAATCACAATGCTCGTATACTTGTAAGATGGAATACTCGGGATGGTATCACATCTTGACAGTGTCCTGGCATTGTGAAATTTGGGCGGAAAATGACACCCTACTATTTTTTACTATTTTTCCACTCTTTTTCCCAAGTAAGTTTTCCTCCGAATTTTCCACTCCTTATTCTAAAATGTATTGGATAATTTGAACTCTATACTGATTTATGGATGTAATGGTAGGACAAGACAGGGAAAGACAGATCAAAATTGGCATAGGTAATAACTAATTCTGGTGAGCGGGTAATTGGACACTGATCAAGCCGAATACAATTGCTTTTGGTTGAATTTTCCACTTTTTATGCTTATTTTTAGCCAAAATTTTCCATTCCGCACCTAAGCTCCAAAGCAATCCTAGGACCCTGCATCTTGATATGATGAAATACGCAAAATTCAAAACAACAATCTGTACAGATAGTCCTTGAAATTTTAGAGGGGCACACATTTTGGAAACCATTGGGGGGGGGGCCCGGAGCACCATTGGGGGGGGGGGCTCAGCTCAGCATTGGGGGGGGGGGCTCGGGCCCTCCCAAAGAGATACAAAGTTCCGCCCCTGGCCACACACGTTTTCACGCAGCATAAGAACATCATAGACAAGGGCGTGGAGGGGGGAGTGTGGAGTGTGTTTTAGTGGGGGAGGCGGGGACGAAGTGTCGAATGATCCATTCGACGGTTCGCGAGAATACGAAAGGAAATCAGTTTTTACGTAATAATTTTTACTTGGAACGCAATATTTGTAAAGGGAAATAATCAGCTTTTGATTTTGTTAGCAACAACTTATTTGGCTACCGTTATGGTATTAAAATGTTGTTATCTAAATTTAAAAATTAAACAAAATTACTCCCTAATTCAAAGTTGGAAGTTTGGGAAAATTAATGATCGGTATTTTCCCTCCACTATTGGAAAACGCTTTTGCATCAATCTGTTCAACGTTGTTGAATGGGCACTTGTAAACAAATCGCCGACACTAAATAGGTCGCCGTAGTTTAGCTTGGCATCGGCCGGCCGGTGCCAAGTTAAACTGCCGATGTCAATGCACTTTTTTCAAATGATGTTTGATTGTTCATAAGAATTTTGGCACATATTCGCAAAACATAGAGTGCAGGAAACATATTGCATACCTTCATGATAAATAACAATGCGTAGGGAGGTTAACTTACTGAATTCGGTATCAAGTACTTGCTGAGTACCGACCGATGTAAGCGTGGATCGCTTATCAGTAGGAAACTGCCAATATCTTTCGGTAGGAATGTTTATATGAAAAAAATGTGATGAGTTTACATCATAATTTGGCCTCGTCTATCG
Organism: Chirona hameri; assembly: GCA_036785665.1. Taxonomy (NCBI): domain Eukaryota; kingdom Metazoa; phylum Arthropoda; class Thecostraca; order Balanomorpha; family Balanidae; genus Chirona; species Chirona hameri. The sequence continues at coordinate 19,018 of JAXIVJ010012820.1, read as the reverse complement.
ATTTCGGGTGCTAACTCCATTGTTGTGGAAAAGGGTGATTATCTCCCTTTAACCCTATTTGTAACAGGCTCCTGGCTACCCCTATTTGTAACAGGGGGGGGGGCGGATTCCGCCACCCCCCCCCCCCCCCCGGAGATCTCGAGATCTACCCGTCCGATTTTCACAAATGAAACGGTGTTTGGTTCCCCTCAACACGATCTACATTTATAAGTAATACAAAAATATAAATTTGGAATAGGGGGGCAACAGGGGGGCAAAAACTACAAATTTTAGTAGTATTTTTGATCCAACATAGCTTTCATGTTTATCGACCGATTTTAGCACAACTAATAGGAATCGATAGAGATTGAATTGGAAATTGATATATGACGGTGACGTTTGAAAATTCAAAAATCATAGGCGTGTGCAGGTCACTCAATATGGGGGTGAAGTAAATGCGTAATAAAACCATTTTTTGATGTTTTTTTATAAAATAAATGAAACAGTATGTGATTTAGACTAGAAAACAGTTATAAATCATATTTTTGCCATAGGCGGTACCAGGTTAGTGAAAAAGGGGGTAAAATTGGGAAAAAGTATTAACCGCAGACAAGTTGCTACCCAGCACTATAAATATGTTACTGATCATAGATAGTTCCTTTTTACATGTTGTACTTCATCATAGGCGTATCCAGGATCCAAACTGGGGCGGCGCAAGACCTTTTGATAAGTATATTATCCGCTATTATGATACTAACTAGCAAACAGTGACTATTTCACTTACAACTTCAATTAACATTGCTTACCCCCCTTTTTACCCTACCTGGACTCGCCTATTATCTTATAATCATTCGTAGAGTAGCCTGTGGTGCGTGTTTCATCCGAAAACTGCAGTATGTTATGTCATTGTACGCCCATGCCTCTTAGTTTCCTTGCAATAATATGACCCCCTTTCTTCCATTCCTGAGCGCGCCTCTGCAAAAAAATGACTATTCCCTTTTCTGGTCTCATATGTGCATGTATTATTATAAGCTAAACGTATATTGCGCCGTTATCGCTGGCATATCGTCATCACCATGCCAGCCACCCCCCTTTTCATGTTCCTGAACACGCCCCTGAAACTCTATATGTAATACATTATGCAAATAATGGAAGCAAAAGCTATCTTTTACATCTTGATAGCTATAAATGCCCCTTACATTGCTCTATTGGCTTCCCGCCAAGCATTGAATGCTTCCTGGAAACCCCCCCCCCCTTTTCAAGCCCCTGAAACCGCCTCTGCCATGCAATTTTTATGATATTTCATTAACATCAACTAATTTGCACTTGTTGCAATCACCGTAAGCCGGTGTAACTCCTTCATACTTGATGCAGTTAGGAAGAAACCGTGAAGATCGCATTTCCGTATTATCGCCAAATGTCGCCTCCGAACCCACCCAAAACTGTGCCCTGGAACCGCCTCTGTTCAGGTTAAGAACTCAAAATTTTTACTCCAAATGCGGAGTTGAATTCTATGAAAAGTCCCAAAATTTAATAAGCCTGCTCCCAGCCGTTCTGGAGATATCTGCAAAAAACATGAGGGGGGCGGAATCCGCCCCCCCCCCCTGTTACAAATAGGGTTAAGGTATATTAACCACCATTGTTTGTTGTAACTGATATATAACAAGCGAATAACAATAATGTATTAGAAAATATTACTTTCAGTCATATATGGGTGTCTCTTACACTTTTGCTCGAGAGCTAAAACAGCAAACGATGTACGAACAAACTAGGGATGCAAATTGCAGGACCACGGAGCCGGCTCCGGGCCCAAATTCAGGCCCGGCGGGTCTGAAGCTGTGTCTGAACTCAAGCTTGCCGGTCTCATGCCGGGCTCAGCACAAGTTCGGGGGTTAAAATATTGTTTAATGTATAATGAAGTCAAGACATGCAGATTGCTGGCTGCCGGGCATGGCGGGTGCTGCCACATGTGGCCGGTCTTGATGCCGATGCCAACTCATTTATGAGCGGTGGCGGTGGCGGTGCTGGTTCCTGTTTTTGGAGAATTGTGTGCATCTCTAGAACAAACCCATATTTGAAGTCAGCTCAATGTTTGGGTCAGTAGAGTCCATTGCACCTAAACTCTTAAAAAGGACGCCTGATGCAAGCTGTGCCGCATAGCTTAGTAGCTCCGATTCCAGCCCATAGATGTCTCTTAAAAAGGACGCCTGATGCATGCTGTGCCGCCTAGCTTAGTAGTTCCGATTCCAGCCCATAGATGTCTCTTAAAAAGGACGCCTGATGCATGCTGCCACATTATATATGCGGCAGCATAGCTTAGTAGTTCCGATGCCAGCCCATAGATGTCTCGCAAAGCGGACGCCTGATGCATGCTGTGCCGCACGACACAGCAGTTTCTGTGCTAGCCAAAAGGTGCCTCGTAGTCGTAAACGTTAAAAGTGACGTTTTGTTTAATGCTATGCTGCAAAGCTAAGCGGTCTACGATAGAAAGCACTATCATTTATCAGATAAGTTTCATCAGTGGCATACGATCCAACTATATATAGCCACACACGTTTTCACGCAGCATAAGAACATCATAGACAAGGGCGTGGGGGGGGGGGGGGGGGGGGGGGGAGGGGGGAGTGTGTTTTAGTGGGGGGGGGGGGACGAAGTGTCGAATGATCCATTCGACGGTTCGCGAAAATACGAAAGGAAATCAGTTTTTACGTAATAATTTTTACTTGGAACGCAATATTTGTAAAGGGAGATAATCACCTTTTGATTTTGTTAGCAACAACTTATTTGGCTACTGTTATGGTATTAAAATGTTGTTATCTAAATTTAAAAATTAAATAAATGTATTCCCTAATTCAAAGTTGGAAGTTTGGGAAAATTAATGATCGGTATTTTCCCTCCACTATTGGAAAACGCTTTTGCATCAATCTGTTCAACGTTGTTGAATGGGCACTTGTAAACAAATCGCCGACACTAAATAGGTTGCCGTAGTTTAGCTTGGCATCGGCCGGCCGGTGTCAAGTTAAACTGCCGATGACCGAGAGGTATCCCCACCCGTTGCACGCGCCAGGGGTACCGCTCAGAGCCACTGTAATGCCTCAAAATGGATGCGTTGCGTGCCGGCGCACAATCGAGGCCCATTATCGCTTCAACTTTGGGCGTCTGGCGCGCGTAAGCGGCTATTCCGAAACGAGGGGTGTAAACAGCTTGCACGTGCACTGCACGCGCACCCTGCACCCCAACACCCCGAGTCGTACGGCACCGGAAAACACTCGTTGAGCTCTATCGGTGCACCAAATTAACAAAACCAGTGCAGTGATCATGATACTTGTTATCGAAAGCTTTGCTAATACCTATAATATAAAACATCGTTTGAGTTATTATTGTTATTATACACCATCTATCATGGATCAGTTACAATAACTATATATGTACCTATATGTGTGTGCATCTGGTCGTATGGCCTATAACAGCGAGTGTAGCTTCTCCAGAAAAGTTGGGGGAGAGGGTGAGCTGGAAAAAATCGCTTAAAGTACCATGCAAATCCACAAAAATACAGATTTGTCTCCGGATTTGACCCACTTCTTCGTCCAAGTTCGGGGGGGAGAAGCCACCACAACTAAATAGGATCCTACATTCCTGTCCTATAACTTGCACAGAACAGTTACAATGTGCATCTCGCCAACAATTATCACCTGTTTAAACTTGCCCCCCCCCCCCCCCCCCCCCCCCAGTGGCCGTTTTTTGCCTCGACTGAAGGGGGTAGGAGCCTTGACTGCGGGGTTTTTCCCCGCAGTTAACATGTTAGACGAGTCCCTGCTAATTATTGTAATCAAACCACATTATTTTCATTAGCAGTTTCCAGCTAATTATTCTTTATTGGTTGATTTGTAGGCGACGGCAGTCAACCTCAACATCAGACAATGCAACTGACCACCATTGGCCATCATACTTGAACATCGTTTTAAAATCAGACATGAATCAGAACCGCAACTTGTCTTTATTGTAAAATGTGTCAAGTTTGCCTGATAAAATACGGTTCAAGTTGTCGGCTTTTCTGGAAGTGGAAATGGTAAGGTCTCCTTACAACAGCTTTCACGACATACCTCTGAAAAATCCCGCACACTGACGCTGCACATGGTCTGATAATAATGTCAATGTGCTCTGCTACATCATGCAATCGATCGTTAGTCCCTTAGCTGGCCAGCGCTGGTCGGGGCGCTGGAAGGCGGAGTGGTCAGCAGTCTATCTCTCTCGGTGGCAGCCGGGGCGGGGGGGGGGGGGGTCGGAGGCAGAGCTGACGCCTGACGCCGCTCGTCGGCCCCGCCGTGTCATAAAGCCATCTCGTATCGATAGACGACACTGTCTGTCTGTCTGAAGACCACTTGTGACGGCCGGCGCCGGCTCCCAGCACCGCCAAGGTGACCATGTGTCCGAGCACAAACGGAATCCAATCTCAGACGATATTTGATTATGTCGCTCACTGAAAACATTTCATTCAGACTGTATTCGAAAGATTCCAGATGGCTTTGCGGTACTCCCGCGATAAACGGTGAGAGATTGTGAGAGAGAATGTAGCAATTTACATAGCAATTTACATAGCGTTTACATAGCAATTTCAAAATAGTGGAACATTGTCCACTAATTGTGAAACATCTTCCATTAAAGGGAAATAATGACCTTTTTCCACTAAAATGGAATTAGCACTTGAAATCGCCAGACGAGATCAAAATATATTGTAAATTCATCACATTTTGCATGAAAACTTTCCTGCCGAAAGATATTTCAAGTTAAAGTTGATAAGCGTTCCACACTTTTAACGACCGGTACTTGCACTATTTCTGACCTTTTGTCAAGTACTTTTGGTCCTCATCAAACTGCGGGCTTTTCCCGTATTGTTTTTTTACGCAATGGAGTGGAAAATATATTGTGCTTTCTGCTTGTTGTGATTATATTCCCGGCGATCTTCTAAAACTAACAGCGATTGGAAAAAGTGGCAATAAAATCGGAAGCTCATCGATGCACATCAACGCGGCATAGTTAGTGGTTGCGACCCTCAATTTTTGAAAATCGATTCATTTGTTTTCAACATTAGGAGTTGTGTATAGTTTGTCTGTGGCTGTATATAACACTATGCTTTATTTTATCATGAAAAATAAGAATTTTTCCCAAAAAAACTAACGAACAATAACACAAAACTGGCAATTAAATCAGAAGCTCATCGATGCACATCGACGGCGACCTATTTAGCGTCGGCGATTTGTTTACAAAGTCATTTTCATGCTTCTCGGCGCACTTAACCATCTCGGCGCACTTGGCGAGTTGTTCCTGATTAGTATACCCAAGTCCCGTAGCAGGCTTTGTTAATGACGTCACTGGTGCTATTCTTGTGCAGCATTGCAAAATATATCTGATTTCGAGTTGAAAGCTAATTAAAGACTTATTCAAATTATTGTTTTTAAGTTTGAATTTTTTGTTAATCATTATTAAAGGTATTTTATCACTGTATTTCATAGTAGTTGACACTTCAGAGACTTGTGACGTAATAATATTGTATCCAATATGCATTTCCCTCACCTTTTGCTATTGTGGCGCAGTGCCGAGTGCTTTGCGAATACTAGCTTGCCTGGGGTTCAATTCATTCCGCTCTTATTTTATTCGAGTTGGTATAGTTTGCATGTTGTTGTTATTCATGACTTATACTGATAGTCAGTCATGCATCACGGATGCTTCACGGATTGCTTCACGGATCAGAGCGCTGCTCGAACGCACGCTAGTAGCGCTTTCGTTCTCCATGGCAACCAGGCGTGAGCCAATGAAAAGCCAGAACGTATTCCCTTTCTGGCTTTTGATTGGCTGACGCCTGGTTGCCATGGAGAACGAAAGCGCTACTAGCGGGTGTCCGAGCAGCGCTCAGTTTGATCGGAAATGTCACAGAGCCTCCACAAATGCCGCACTCGATGTTAACAATGGTAGGGAAGGACGAATTTGTCAATGCCCTTCATGAAGTACACAAGGTACTTGTTTTGTATTTTTTCCAAACTTACAATTTTGAATTTGGGAATAATTTTATTTAATTCTTAAATTTAAATAAAACAATTTTAAAAACATAACGGTAGCCTAAGAAATTGTTGCTAACTAAATCAAAAGGTCATTATTTCCCTTTAAGCTCGTTTGAGTAGATATCACCACTACACCTGACTGAGATTTGATCCAATTTGCTCAAACATGGTGTAAGAGTGATCTTGGTTCCTTTTAATTCGAAATCGTGCTTTATAAGTACTGTTAACAGCCCAAACATCCAGAGCGGAGTATTTTTTCTTCCGACATTAGCCCCGTTTACATAGCAGTTTCAAAACAGTGAAACATTGGTCACTAATAGTGGAGCATGAAGGTTTCTTTCACCATCACATGATCACGATTACAGCGCCAGTGCGTCAATTTACCGTCTGCTGTTATGTATCACATTGATCGTATGGTTGTTACAGCCTAGGTATTGCCTTTGTTGGTGTTGTTTCCGTGGTATTATACAGAATTCACGTCAGGTGCTGGTCGCGAAAATAAGTGCCCGCTAACTTGGCTAAAATAAGCTCCTCCCACGTTTCGAGCTGCATGACTCACGGTACAGTGCACGACACAGCGGGTCATTTTTAGGCACCGCAAGCACTTTTTAGATGCCTGCGGCATGTACTATGCAGCATGCGAACATATGTGCGACAAAATACTAATGACAGCGCCGGTATATTGGTGGAACATTGTGTTATTGGTTGTGTTGTTGTATGGTACCGGTATGATACTTTCCGGAGATCTTGCAGCTCTAATTCTTATTCGCGAAAAAGCGGCAACTGCCGTCGGAAAAAGTAAATCGGTTGCGCATATGGAAGCGTAGCAGTCTTCGCAAAAGCTGCTACGCTACCAAATAAAGGTCAAAATGTCGGAAGAAAAAATACTCCGCTCTGGATGTTTGTGCTGTTAACAGTACTTATAAAGCACGATTTCGAAATAAAAGGAACCAAGATCACTCTTACACCATGTTTGAGCAAATTGGATCAAATCTCCGTCTGGTGTAGTGGTGATATCTACTCAAACGAGCTTAATGGAAGATGTTCCACAATTAGTGAACAATGTTCCACTATTTTGAAATTGCTATGTAAACGGGGCTGTGACCTTCATTTGGTAGCGTAGCAGCTTTTGCAAAGACTGATACGCTTCCCTATGCGCAACTGATTTACTTTTTCCCGCCGGCAGTTGCCGTTTTTTTTGCGAATAAGAACTAGAGCTGCAAGATCTTCGGAAAGTATCATACCAGTACCTTACAACAACACCACCAATAACACAATGTTCTACCAATATACCGGCGCTGTCATTAGTATTTTGTCGAACATATGTTCGCATGCCGCATAGTACATGCCTCAGGCATCTAGGAAGTGCTTGCGGTGCCTAAAAATGACCCGCTGTGTCGTGCACCGTACCGTAAGTCATGCAACTCGAAACGTGGGAGGAGCTTATTTTAGCCAAGTTAGCGGGCACTTATTTTCGCGACCAGCACCTGCCGTGAATTCTGTATAATACCACGGAAACAACACCAACAAAGGCAATACCTAGGCTGCAACAACTACGACCAATGTGATACACAACAGCAGACGGCAAATTGACGTACTGGCGCCGTAATCGTGATCATGTGATGGTGAAAGAAACCTTCATGCTCCGCTATTAGTAGACAATGTTCCACTGTTTTCAAACTGCTATGTAAATGGACCGATGCATTCGGACAAACGCCCACGTCCACGCAGTGTCGCCGCCCCAGCCAGACTCCCCGTCGTCCGCATTGACGGGGCTGTCATCGCATTGACAGGCGGCGGCTGGCAGCCAGATGTCACTCCGGACCCGGTCCCCTACCCAGCATGGCAGCCGGACTGCCACGACTGCCATAAACGTGAGAGCAGGGCTGCTCTCACGTCATTGCGTTTATGATTCCATAAACGCAATGACCCCCGACGCGTGCGCTAACGAGCGCACCGACACGCTCGCCACACCTCCCCCTGATTCTCAAGAATCACACTGACATGCAAGTCATATCAGGGGTGTGGTTTCCTATCCCTTTGTGGATGCCAGGGCACTAACAAAGCTGAAATAGGACCCCATAATAGTCTTTCGGCACCCACAATCATGAACGTGTTTCAAAATGCATAAAAGTAAAATAAATAAGATAAATTGTTAAGGTCAGGATTTCGCTGATCGCCAGATGTCACTACTTAAACGATTGAAAGTATGTCTTTATGCCAAGCATTAGTTTGAAATCTTCTCAGCTGTTATGATCGTACTTTTCCCTTCAGTATGTCACATAATACATTTTATCATGGCACTAGCTGTCAAGAAACTGATCATTTTTTTCTCTCATTAATTTTCAGGTTGCATATGTATTTACTTCAGCTACCATTACTCTCTTCAAGCCTATTTTTGTGCTTCTTTGAAGAAAACAAACTTGCATTTGAAACAAAGCAAATGCCAATAAAGTAGCTGTATATTATAATTTTGTAAGCCGAAAGCGTGTTAGGATGAATGGAAGTTTCAACTGTACTTGTTCTATAAAGTGTTTTTTTTATAGCGGACAAAAGCACACCTTGGTAGTTACGGAGTGCTCAACGAAATTGATCCAATATTCATAAACGACGTTTTTATTTTGGGATAAACCCTCGTCCAGGTGGGCCTCCTAAAGAAAGTAGTAGGGAGTAAGTGAAACTAAAAGAAGTAGGGAGACGGGGGAACGATCGAAAGCCCAGAGCGGCAAATTGAAGTTACTTCGGCCATTTTTCGCTTCAGGTCAATATTGAGGCCACTGGAGATCACCAAAGGGCAAATTTTCCACTTTTAGGACTGCTCACGAAACCCACGAATATTTCGGGAACTATGATAGCTAGGAACAAACTGTAAAAACAATTGAAAGCTCTCGAAAAAAAATGCAATCGTTACAAATTTTAGCTCGGGTCAATTACAGTTTAGGCTCCAGAGGACATCAAATGTCAAAAAGGCTGTTTTTGGCAAAAAGGTTTCCGTTAACAACTTTTTACCTAATGGAGGTCATCATGTTAATCGTAAATTCAATCGTTTCAATGGTAATTTTAGGGTCATCATGTTCGTCTCGTCAAGGCGCATTGACATATTAACGATGACCGGGTTATGTCAAAATTCTTCTTCTAAATTCGACTTCAGGTCAAGGTCACATGTGGTGACCCAAGTAGGTCATGTTGCATGTTGGTAGACGTGCCCTGACGTGACAAACACAGCGGTGTCGGTTTCACCTCTCTATTGTTATTCTATTGATATTTCGGTATTGACAAATAGGTGTTGGCAGATGACCTTAGCTGACCCTGTAGAGGCTACTTAGTAGAAAATGCGCCTGGGTCATCAAGAATGGCCTATAATAAAATGGTCTAGAAGGAATTGGGCTGATCTGTTGCGTGTCCTCTGAAAAGGAAACATTTTATTATTTCCAATTGAATGGGGGAGGTCGCGACATTGACCCGACCTTAGGTCACCGATATAAAACAAATCCGAGATAAGCGAAATGTAGGCACATCACCTTCAAGGGCGTCGCCACCTTCTGCAAGTTGGGGGAAGGAGGCATATTGAAGTCGATTCTTACCATGCAACGCCCATAGGCTGAAGTATGAAAATATCTGAAAAACTGAAATCTGCCGTGACGTTGGCCGCTCCGCTGCAGCACACCACGTCGCTGCCCAGCGGCACGTCCGGCACCACCAGTGCTGCGAGCATAACTCGCAGGAACACTGGTCTGATGCCGTGACGTCGGCCGCTCCGCTACTCCGCTGCTGCACAGCGGCACCACAGCTCCAACTCAGCTGTCTCAGCTCCAACTCTGCTGTCTCAGCTCCACTTCCTCCTGCAGCCTGACCGACATTCGGCGCTCTGTAGCCTGGCACATGTATACCTGGCACATTGTAGCCTATTGTAGCCTGGCACATGTATACCTGGCACATTGTAGCCTATTGTAGCCTGGCACATGTATACCTGGCACATTGTAGCCTATTGTAGCCTGGCACATGTATACCTGGCACATTGTAGCCTATTGTAGCCTGGCACATGTATACCTGGCACATTGTAGCCTATTGTAGCCTGGCACATGTATACCTGGCACATTGTAGCCTATTGTAGCCTGGCACATGTATACGGGCACATTGTAGCCTATTGTAGCCTGGCACATGTATACCTGGCACATTGTAGCCTATTGTAGCCTGGCACATGTATACCTGGCACATTGTAGCCTATTGTAGCCTGGCACATGTATACCTGGCACATTGTAGCCTATTGTAGCCTGGCACATGTATACCTGGCACATTGTAGCCTATTGTAGCCTGGCACATGTATACCTGGCACATTGTAGCCTATTGTAGCCTGGCACATGTATACGGGCGCACACACTCACTCAGCGCCCTTCGTCTGTCCATCGGCGCCTCCCGAACCGCGCACATGGAGGTGGGCAGCGATACTCTCCGCTCCCCCACACGCACACACACCTGGCTAGCCTCGGCTCGGCTCCGGCGGGAGCCACAGCTCCGCTTGGTCACCGCAGGCCATCACTGCCTCCGGCCATCGTCTCGTTACCTTCGATCCTCTCTCCCGACCACCTCCAATCGCCCACCGATGAAGCTTGGTGCCACCTCCTCCCCGCAGGTCCTAGTCTCTCCTCTTCTTCCCGTCCTCCGCCCCGACGCGCTGCCGTCTTCTCCTCCACCACACAGCACGTCCTCCTCTCCTCATCCGACAGCAGCGGGTCCAGCTGCAGGCTCACCAGGTCCGAGGTGCACGACGACGACAGCGCGCTGTACGCGCCGTCCCAGACGTCGCCCTCCGACTCGCAGCTCGACTCCAGAGCCATGCCACGCTGCTCCGGTTACCACTGCGGTCGTCGAGTCTGGCTGGAGCGGCTATCCCTGCACACCGGTTCCGGGCGTTGCCTCAATGGTGCCGAAATAGCTTGTAGCAATGTAACACTTTACAGAAAACACAACTGATGTATTCGGACAAACGCCCACGTCCACGCAGTGTCGCCGCCCCAGCCAGACTCCCCGTCGTCCGCATTGACGGGGCTGTCATCGCATTGACAGGCGGCGGCTGGCAGCCAGATGTCACTCCGGACCCGGTCCCCGACCCAGCATGGCAGCCGGACTGCCACGACTGCCATAAACGTGAGAGCAGAGCTGCTCTCACGTCATTGCGTGTATGATTCCATAAACGCAATGACCCCCGACGCGTGCGCTAACGAGCGCACCGACACGCTCGCCACAGAGAATTATAAGCTTGTACCGCACAGCGGGCCGGGTATAGGTTCAGGACGAGAAGGACATGTCAAGACTTTAAGACACGTAACTACTAACTGATCCTTATGTTGTACCGGTCGGCATCACAGTGCATACTAAGTGTTCTTTACAATACAACAAGCACTGATTTAATCACTCCAATTTAATTTGCTTGTCTGAGGAAGAAGCTTGAAGTAGATGTATTAATAAAATAAAAGATTAACTTGCGTATACAGCATGCTTTAAATTACGGTCTTAGCTGCCTAACATGCATTCATACAGTGGAATTGAATAAGCAGGAAGCAGTAATGCACTTTACGGAAGTTATTTAACTGAGTCAGTTTTGTTTTGTGTCCGTTAGCAATTGCTTTAAAATAGACAGGTAATGCAAACATACATAATTTATAGTTTCACCACGTTCTGAAAACGCCTGCGATCACTGACACTATAGTCTGTTCCACGTATCTTCAACGGTCATTCAAAGATGTCTGAGCTAATAAGCACGATAAGCAGGATCGGAAAGCTGCTGCTGTTTGGTGCCTCGTCTTGGCGCACTCTCGCACGCCGAGGCCGCGCCAAGTGTGCAGACGGCGACGTCCGCGCAGCCCTCCGCGTGCTGACCTCTAGCAACACGTTCGTTGAGCCGACAGAGGAGGTCATTGCTGCTCTCCGCGCCAAGCACCCGCCAGCGCCTGAGGTCGAGAGGCTCCCTCCCCTGCCCGTTGCTGGTGACCCGCCGCCGCTAACCGTCACGCAGGAGGGGGTGGAAGCCGCCATCTCTACTATGCCGCCGGGCTCGTCTGCTGGCCTGGACGGCATCCGGCCGCTCCACCTGCGCCAGCTAGTGACACGCGAGGCAGCCGAGTTCGGGCGCCGACTTCTCGCCGCATGGATCAAGCTTACCAACCTGGTCCTGAGCGGCAGCGTCCCGGAGTGTGGACAAGACGCCCTATACGGGGCCTCTCCCTGCTGGTCCTGAGCGGCAGCGTCCCGGAGTGCGGACAAGACGCCCTATACGGGGCCTCTCCTTACCAACCTGGTCCTGAGCGGCAGCGTCCCGGAGTGCGGACAAGACGTCCTATACGGGGCCTCTCCCTGCTGGTCCTGAGCGGCAGCGTCCCGGAGTGTGGACAAGACGCCCTATACGGGGCCTCTCCTTACCAACCTGGTCCTGAGCGGCAGCGTCCCGGAGTGCGGACAAGATGTCCTATACGGGGCCTCTCCCTGCTGGTCCTGAGCGGCAGCGTCCCGGAGTGCGGACAAGACGCCCTATACGGGGCCTCTCCCTGCTGGTCCTGAGCGGCAGCGTCCCGGAGTGTGGACAAGACGCCCTATACGGGGCCTCTCCTTACCAACCTGGTCCTGAGCGGCAGCGTCCCGGAGTGTGGACAAGACGCCCTATACGGGGCCTCTCCTTACCAACCTGGTCCTGAGCGGCAGCGTCCCGGAGTGCGGACAAGACGCCCTATACGGGGCCTCTCCCTGCTGGTCCTGAGCGGCAGCGTCCCGGAGTGTGGACAAGACGCCCTATACGGGACCTCTCCTTACCAACCTGGTCCTGAGCGGCAGCGTCCCGGAGTGTGGACAAGACGCCCTATACGGGGCCTCTCCCTGCTGGTCCTGAGCGGCAGCGTCCCGGAGTGTGGACAAGACGCCCTATACGGGACCTCTCCTTACCAACCTGGTCCTGAGCGGCAGCGTCCCGGAGTGTGGACAAGACGCCCTATACGGGGCCTCTCCCTGCTGGTCCTGAGCGGCAGCGTCCCGGAGTGTGGACAAGACGCCCTATACGGGACCTCTCCTTACCAACCTGGTCCTGAACGGCAGCGTCCCGGAGTGCGGACAAGACGCCCTATACGGGGCCTCTCCTTACCAACCTGGTCCTGAGCGGCAGCGTCCCGGAGTGTGGACAAGACGCCCTATACGGGGCCTCTCCTTACCAACCTGGTCCTGAGCGGCAGCGTCCCGGAGTGCGGACAAGACGCCCTATACGGGGCCTCTCCCTGCTGGTCCTGAGCGGCAGCGTCCCGGAGTGTGGTCAAGACGCCCTATACGGGACCTCTCCTTACCAACCTGGTCCTGAGCGGCAGCGTCCCGGAGTGTGGACAAGACGCCCTATACGGGGCCTCTCCTTACCAACCTGGTCCTGAGCGGCAGCGTCCCGGAGTGCGGACAAGACGCCCTATACGGGGCCTCTCCTTACCAACCTGGTCCTGAGCGGCAGCGTCCCGGAGTGTGGACAAGACGCCCTATACGGGACCTCTCCTTACCAACCTGGTCCTGAGCGGCAGCGTCCCGGAGTGTGGACAAGACGCCCTATACGGGGCCTCTCCTTACCAACCTGGTCCTGAGCGGCAGCGTCCCGGAGTGTGGACAAGACGCCCTATACGGGGCCTCTCCCTGCTGGTCCTGAGCGGCAGCGTCCCGGAGTGTGGACAAGACGCCCTATACGGGACCTCTCCTTACCAGCCTGGTCCTGAGCGGCAGCGTCCCGGAGTGTGGACAAGACGCCCTATACGGGGCCTCTCCTTACCAACCTGGTCCTGAGCGGCAGCGTCCCGGAGTGTGGACAAGACGCCCTATACGGGGCCTCTCCCTGCTGGTCCTGAGCGGCAGCGTCCCGGAGTGTGGACAAGACGCCCTATACGGGACCTCTCCTTACCAACCTGGTCCTGAGCGGCAGCGTCCCGGAGTGTGGACAAGACGCCCTATACGGGGCCTCTCCCTGCTGGTCCTGAGCGGCAGCGTCCCGGAGTGTGGACAAGACGCCCTATACGGGACCTCTCCTTACCAACCTGGTCCTGAGCGGCAGCGTCCCGGAGTGTGGACAAGACGCCCTATACGGGGCCTCTCCTTACCAACCTGGTCCTGAGCGGCAGCGTCCCGGAGTGTGGACAAGACGCCCTATACGGGGCCTCTCCTTACCAACCTGGTCCTGAGCGGCAGCGTCCCGGAGTGTGGACAAGACGCCCTATACGGGGCCTCTCCTTACCAACCTGGTCCTGAGCGGCAGCGTCCCGGAGTGTGGACAAGACGCCCTATACGGGGCCTCTCCTTACCAACCTGGTCCTGAGCGGCAGCGTCCCGGAGTGCGGACAAGACGCCCTATACGGGGCCTCTCCCTGCTGGTCCTGAGCGGCAGCGTCCCGGAGTGCGGACAAGACGTCCTATACGGGGCCTCTCCCTGCTGGTCCTGAGCGGCAGCGTCCCGGAGTGTGGACAAGACGCCCTATACGGGGCCTCTCCTTACCAACCTGGTCCTGAGCGGCAGCGTCCCGGAGTGTGGACAAGACGCCCTATACGGGGCCTCTCCTTACCAACCTGGTCCTGAGCGGCAGCGTCCCGGAGTGCGGACAAGACGCCCTATACGGGGCCTCTCCCTGCTGGTCCTGAGCGGCAGCGTCCCGGAGTGCGGACAAGACGTCCTATACGGGGCCTCTCCCTGCTGGTCCTGAGCGGCAGCGTCCCGGAGTGTGGACAAGACGCCCTATACGGGGCCTCTCCTTACCAACCTGGTCCTGAGCGGCAGCGTCCCGGAGTGTGGACAAGACGCCCTATACGGGGCCTCTCCTTACCAACCTGGTCCTGAGCGGCAGCGTCCCGGAGTGCGGACAAGACGCCCTATACGGGGCCTCTCCCTGCTGGTCCTGAGCGGCAGCGTCCCGGAGTGCGGACAAGACGCCCTATACGGGGCCTCTACTTACCAACCTGGTCCTGAGCGGCAGCGTCCCGGAGTGCGGACAAGACGCCCTATACGGGGCCTCTCCCTGCTGGTCCTGAGCGGCAGCGTCCCGGAGTGCAGACAAGACGCCCTATACGGGGCCTCTCCCTGCTGGTCCTGAGCGGCAGCGTCCCGGAGTGCGGACAAGACGCCCTATACGGGGCCTCTCCCTGCTGGTCCTGAGCGGCAGCGTCCCGGAGTGCGGACAAGACGCCCTATACGGGGCCTCTCCCTGCTGGTCCTGAGCGGCAGCGTCCCGGAGTGCGGACAAGACGCCCTATACGGGGCCTCTCCCTGCTGGTCCTGAGCGGCAGCGTCCCGGAGTGCGGACAAGACGCCCTATACGGGGCCTCTCCCTGCTGGTCCTGAGCGGCAGCGTCCCGGAGTGCGGACAAGACGCCCTATACGGGGCCTCTCCCTGCTGGTCCTGAGCGGCAGCGTCCCGGAGTGCGGACAAGACGCCCTATACGGGGCCTCTCCTTACCAACCTGGTCCTGAGCGGCAGCGTCCCGGAGTGCGGACAAGACGCCCTATACGGGGCCTCTCCTTACCAACCTGGTCCTGAGCGGCAGCGTCCCGGAGTGCGGACAAGACGCCCTATACGGGGCCTCTCCTTACCAACCTGGTCCTGAGCGGCAGCGTCCCGGAGTGCGGACAAGACGTCCTATACTCTCTCTGCGCTCTGCGCAAGAAGGACGGCGGCCTCAGTCCAATCGCCATCGGCAGCGTCTTCCGCCGGCTGCCAGGCCTCATGGACGCGCAGCACATCGCCAACCTGGTCGGGCCCGATCTCCGACCCGTTCAGCTGGGGGTCGGCACGTCGCTCGGGTGCGAGGCCGCCGTGCACGCCACTCTCGAGTTCATCGCTGTCACCACGGCCGCTGATCCCTCCAGCCACCGCGTCCTAGCCAAGGTGGGCGTCAGGAACGTCTTCAACTCGGTGAGGCGCGACACATTCCTCAGCTGCATCTGTGAGCACTGTCCTGTTGTCTACCATACGGCGTGGCAGGCGTATGGAGCGCACCCCCCCCCCCCCCCCCCCTCCCCCCTCCACATCGGCGGCCAGACTATAATGTCACGCAGTGGAATGCAGCAAGGTGATCCACTCGGCCCGGATACCTTCGCCCTCCTCGCAGTGGACTCCAGCGCAGACGGAATGCTATCCGACCTCAACGCGTGGTACTTGGATGACGCCACACTCGCCGGCCCAGCAGACGTCGTGGCAGCGGATCTGCGGACTTTCACCTCCGCGCCCTGGCGAAGATCGGCCTGGAGCTGAACCTGGCAAAGTGTGAGGTGGCAGTTTCGGGCTCCCCGTCACCTTTCACACACGGCCCTGCCCTCGACGCCGTAAGCGCTGCTCCGCTGCCGGACATCACGGAGACTCCGCAGGATGCCCTCTCGCTCTTAGAGTCTCCGCTGACTGACGGTGGCCTGGCGACCGCGGCAAACAGCGCCTCCCAGACCATAGAGCGTTTGTGTACCCGCCTCCACAGCCTGGATTCCCACACCGTGCTGTTTTTCCTCACCCATCACACCTCCGCTCCCCGCCTGTCCTACCTCCTGCGCTCGGACCCCCTGTGCAGAGAACCGGACGCCCTCCGAACCATCGACGAGCTGGTCAGAGAGACGCTGGTGTTCATCACCAACGTCGACGACAGCGGGGCCGCGTGGGAGCAGGCGGCGCTGCCGCTGCGCCTGGGCGGCCTCGGAGTGCGGTCGGTGGAGATCCTGGCCCTGCCCTGCTACCTGGCGTCGACACACGCAGCTCTCCCGCTGACCCGCCGCATCTACTCGAGCCACTCTGCCGGCGAGGTGCCGTCAGCGTAGCAGTCAGCCGTGGAGTGATTCGCGGAGCTTACCGACGGGTAGACAGCGCTCTTCCGGACGCGACAACTGCCGGCAGTCAGCGGACTTGGGACGGCCAGCGCTCTTCCGGACGCGACAACTGCCGGCAGTCAGCGGACTTGGGACGGCCAGCGCTCTTCCGGACGCGACAACTGCCGGCAGTCAGCGGACTTGGGACGGCCAGCGCTCTTCCGGACGCGACAACTGCCGGCAGTCAGCGGACTTGGGACGGCCAGCGCTCTTCCGGACGCGACAACTGCCGGCAGTCAGCGGACTTGGGACGGCCAGCGCTCTTCCGGACGCGACAACCGCCGGCAGTCAGCGGACTTGGGACGGCCAGCGCTCTTCCGGACGCGACAACTGCCGGCAGTCAGCGGACTTGGGACGGCCAGCGCTCTTCCGGACGCGACAACTTCCGGCAGTCAGCGGGCCTGGGACGGCCTGGCCGCCACAGCGCTACTTCACCGGCTCACCGACCCGGCCAAACAGGTGCACCGCGCGCGCCTCCTCGCCGCGGCTCAGTCGCTCACCGCCGCCTGGATGCAGGCCGCCCCCGTGCCAAACCTCGGCCTCAACCTGGACGCAGATACCGTTCGCGTGGTGATGGCGCTGGTCCTCGGGGTGGTCGTGTGCAAGCCGCACGCGTGCCGCCTCTGCCAGCGTCCGGTAGACCGGCTCGGGCACCACGGGCTGTCCTGCCTGAAGAGCGCCGAACGCCACCCACGTCACATCTACCTGAATGACGTGGTGAAACGGGGCCTTTCCAGCGCGGGAATCCCCGCCATCCTCGAGCCGGTCGGCCTGGACCGCGGCGACGGCAGGCGCCCGGACGGCCTCACGCTGTTCCCATACAGGTGTGGCAAGTGCCTCATCTGGGACGCCACGTGTGTCGACAACGTTCACCGGCAACATCCTCAACCAGTCTGCACTAAAGGCCGGAGCCGCGGCTCGCGCTGCCGAGGACAGGAAACGCGCCCGGTACGCTGAGCTCAGTCAGCGGTACCTGTTCGTTCCCCTGGCGGTGGAGACGAGCGGAGTCCTCGGGCAGGCGGCTGACAGCTTTCTTTCTGCTGGAGCTCGGGCGTCTAGTGACGGCCCGCACTGGCGAGCGACGCGAGGCCGAGTGGCTGCGGCAGCGGATATCCATCGCCGTGGCCCGCGGTAGCGCGGTATCTGTCCTCGCCACTGCCTGACCTCCCGCTAGCCAGACAGATCTCCATCTGTCAGCACCACCTCCAGCGACGTCTCCAAGAGATCGTGTTTAATGTAATGTCTTTTATATAATACAGTAGATGTCGCGCGAAAAAGCACGATATTTATTGAAGTTTTACCAAGAAAATTACAGGCATCTGAGCAAGACATCGGAGACTACAAATGCTGCGTAAGATTTGCGTACGATTTATTTAAGCCAAAGTTCATTGAAACCCGCGCTTACTAGCTCAGACATCTTTGAATAACCGTTGAAGATACGTGGAACTGACTATAGGCACTATTTTTCAGCAATTAAAAGTTAATTATTACAATATTTCTTCCATCACGAATTTCGCAACTTCTCTGCAATAAGTCAGAATTTCTTTCCTCGATTGCTAGCCATTTCCATTCAGGCAGGTATTTTTATGGAAAATTGTTGTAAACTTTACCGCCGATAGGATGGAAAGCTGCGCAAACTTTCAAACCAGATTTAATTTGGCCTGCCCCAGCCCACAATGGAACGAAAACAACAGAGCAAATATTGTCGCTCGCTCGCTTTCAAAGCAGACTGTTGCTATATTGCCGAATAGAATATATAGTAAAGAAGCGTAAATGGATTGCATATGTTGTAATGTATAATATATTTATTGTCCATAAACGCAGTGGAATACTCATGTATTGCAGTGCAATCATGCTACCAAAAACAAACCGCCAAAGCGCCATCTGCCACGAACCAGCCGTTTTCAGTTCTGATAACCGCACGCCACCTACCGGTGACCGTACAAGGTCGGGGTGACCCCACTGACTCCCAGCCACCTCCTCAGCCTGCGTGACCCCCGATGTGCACCACACGGCCTCCTGAGACCCCTGAGGTGCTTAAAAGGTCCGTCTCGGTTGCCCATGTACCGACACCACCGTACGCGTCTGTACACCACCGTACCCGACACCACCGTACGGACCC